>JAHREE010000287.1:8625910-8650316 GCA_033628505.1 Tringa tobata | reverse complement strand
ATAAGATGGACTCTAAAAATGGTAGGAATAAAATGGTTTCAGAATCTTCTTTTGCAAAAATGACTCAGATCCACCGCTCCCAAGGGCGTCAGTCCATGTTGCATTGAGATTCTGGGAGTCCAGCAAAGGTGTAGAGGTGGTTACTACAACAGAGACCTTTTGAAAACGCTCCCTCTTGCAAAAATTTAGGACTTTTTCTTTTTTTTCTTCTTAGCTTTTAGGAATGTCCTGATTAGTCAGGGTACTAGTCGTCTGGGAAGTTCTCGAGAACATCCATCACAACAACAGGCATTATGTTTCTGTAAGTAAATATTTATAAACACAAATGAAGAGTTTCTTTGGAGATGGGATCGGGTTCCCAAGACGGACATTTTCTGCGCTCACGATCATCCTCCTGCAGAACATTACAATCCCCAGAACAGAGCTTGGTGGTTACAAAGATCTGTCAAACGGATCATCAAATATCAGGGTGCAGGCATTACTTTTAAAATCCCAACTCTCAAGATGCAGAGAGCATAAGAGGAGTCCTGGTTTGCATTAAGACGCAGTCATATCCCTGAAGCAGCAAGAGATCACCATCCCTGAATCTCACTTCTTCCTTTTGCACCAGTCCAAGGGAAAACTTCCATGTCAGCAACAGCAATGAGAATGTATTTTGCTAAAGTTCTACTTTAGTATCGATGTCAAGGATGTCTGTTATAAAAAAACAGGCCAGTCCCTTATTAAATACTCCAGATACTGTTACCTATACATTTCGCCTCTCTTCCCTACCCGAGTATAGATTTTTGATGCCCAATTCATCAGTAACAGACTACAAGTAGCATTGAAAAAGTTCTTATTTGCCTTTTGTGTCTCACACAACTTCCTGTGATCTTAAAGCAGATGTCTGTTGCTACAGTGCCTGCTTTTAACTCACTGAGAAAAAGGCAAACTCTGAGGTTGAGCTGTTTCAACCTCAGGAGAAGCTGGAGGTTCACCACATTTATTAAAACTGCCAAGTTGTATTCAGTGCTATTTTCAGTGCACCATTTTGCACTGGAGCTGTAACAGCTGCTGACTCCTCTACAGCTTCCTTTGCCTTTTGAAACGCACCTCTGAGCAAACTGCTCCGAGATGTTTGTCTTTTCCCCGGCTTTGTTTTTGCCGGACAACCACATTTCTGCCTGGCAGCAGCTGTAACTTCAGCCTGTTCCTTTCTTTTGCTAGCAAGAGGCACAACAGAAGTCTGGGATCCTTCATCCTAAACTCTTCCCTAAACTCTGCAGTTCTGCTCTGTTCGGACACAAACTCCCACACCTATAAGCTACTGTTTTCTATGAACTGTGAAGTTTCCAGAGTACACACTGTATGGTTTAAGAAAAATACCAACAATATACAGATGAACAAAAACCTAAGGACAGAGGCAACTATAATTCCTTTTGCTCACACCCAACTGTAAGACAAATTAAACTGCTTTACTATGATGTGCAATGTTTAGTGATTGTTTTATTAATGCAGAAATACCTGCTTAACTTCATACCCATTCTGATTTAAAGTGCAACATTTAAATCTGATAGTTCTTGTACATCCATATTTTGCAAGTGTTGTTCCTAGAAGACATGTTGTTCAGACTATGCCTTGCATTTGTAAAATTCGTCATTTTTTAGTACCGTTTTGCTTTATTAAGTAAAATAAACTGTACAAAAAGCTGTAGAGTTACATTAGCTTTGAACAATGTAGGATACACGTTCTCTGGCGAACTTTAGTGTGCAAACATTTTACATTTTTTTTTAAAGTGACAAAATTAAGCCAACCTTGAAGTCAGAGTTCATTACTACATTACAAAACAGGAGACTAGACATGGCAAAAGAAATTCCCCACTGAAATCAACACCATTGTATAGTTTTATTTCTAATTCTTAAAAAAATATAAATGAATTTAGAAGAGAATCACAGTATAAGGGCCCTAACATATTAGACCATTACAAGGTACATAAAAATAGAAGACACAGATTTCTTTGAAACTTTAATCCTTTGATTAAGCAGCAAGCATATCACTCTCCAGGCAAACACTGCTTAAAACAAACCCTACCCCCCAAAACAGGACGTGCAAACTGTATGCACATATTCTGCAAAGCACACAATAAAGACATTTTGCTATGTACATACTTATTGAGTACTACAAATGCTAGGAGTTCCCTACTGTGTGCTACAGTGTATGTAAATTAAGAAATACTACCTATCTCTGACCCTCCCTCCCCCCTTCAAATACAGCACCTTTGCCCAGTTATAGAATACTTAAACAAGATTAAACGGAATTACAATGTACTGAACAATTTTATAGCAGTTGGTGGCGGCCAACTGTACTGCAACACCCAACATTCTGCATACTGAAGTCTATCGACAAGAGACAAGACAAAAATTAGCAAAGGTACAATACACACACCTGGGAGACTCAATGCTAAAAGAAAAAAAAAAAGAAAAAAAAAAGAAAAGAAGTCCTGAAGATGTATCTTGTCACTGTTAAACTGTGATATTTTGGATGTCAAAATTTACTTGATCGGTTTTGTATTGGTTTTAAAGTCTGGAGAGCAGCCAGATTTGTGTGTAGCTGGTGGGGGGATACTTATGACTCCCAGAACACAAGTTTCAGTGACCACAAATTCCTCGGTGCTTGTTTTACAATGCAGCTTTTTCTTAGATGAGAGGTCATCTGATGCTCACGTAGTGGCTAAACATCTGCTCTGATGCAAAAGAAAATTCGTAAGAAGGACCTTTTGTACGAGACCTCGGCACACCAGGGAAAGCTGCCTGGAAAGAAAAATCTCTCAAGCTTGACCTGAAAATATTTTTAAATGAAGGTCAACACCTTAACTGCAATTCAGGCCACAGCTATCAAACTTTAATACTAAATTTACAAACGAAGTAGGACCTGATGCTATAAGAACTTCCCTTTGCACATAAAAAAAAAAAAAAAAGACCTTAGCCAGCTGCTAAATTGATTGTTAGACCATCCAATTTATCTCTGAAAAAGCCTAAGAAGAGCACATTCCATTTTCAAATAAAGTCTCATTTTAGTCAAGGGCAAATCTAGTTAATAACAGGATGGATTTTAAAGGATCTTCAAACACCATTTCAGCTATAAGCAAAAATAATTTTCTAAATAGCATGGCAGTCAACATGAATGTTATTACATAGTCAAGAATGCAGTATTGTTCAATAGCTTGATTCAACCACACCGCAGAATCAAAGAGTGCTACTCAAATTTGCAGCCTGGTTTACTTGGGGGGTAGAGGCATCTATATTTAAAAAAAATAAAAACAAACCAAAAAACCACACCCACCCCTAAAATACTGCTGGGCATAAATCAAGGTTTCAGACAAGAATGCAGTGGAAAGAGAACCTTTCTGTCTCCTAAAACTTGGAAACGATAATTAATACCCAAATGCAATTTTACTTAGTCAATAACACAAAATAAAAAAAAAACCCACAACAGCCTCAGCTCAGCTAATCAACTCCGCCACACATAGCAGAAATCAGAGATTTAACTCTAAGGCTGGGCTGGCAGCAGGTAACTCTACTGCCACAATATTCTACTACCACCATCAGCCTCTACACTTCCCTTGTGACTTCTTAGGCAAGATATCAATGATCTAACACATACACGAACTCTAGACAGCTGTTCTCGGAGGAATGAAATTCTACTGTACTTAAATTAGAAGAATTAGTGGAATAACAAATTTAATTAATGGTTCTCGCTATATGGTTCCTCTCCTGTCATCCCCCTGGGTGGTGGAAATTGCTGCCTCTCTCTCCACCCCAGCCCACGAGAAATATTGCAGCAGGAAACTGGACTCCTGTTTTCAGGTAACTTCTGTGAGTAGAACACGCGTGAGATCTAGTAAGTTTGGTACAATAGCTCACTGAGTCTTCAGAATACTCTTTCAGAGGAGTATTTAATAAGACAGTACCTTTTTAAACAAGAAAAAGCGTTCTGGGAAAAAACATGAAGAGAAGAAACACCTACATTTTACAAGTGCATGAAATGCTTCTACTGTTATCTAAACAGGGCCAAAAATTCTGAACCTAAGGCCATTATTTTTTTGCACTAAAAAGTAAAAAAAAAACCAAAAAATAAATTCACACACACAAAAAAACTCAACACTACATTTAAATCTCCTACAATATTATCTATTCCTAGGATTTGCCAGACTACTTTCCTGTAGTTAGATGCTTGACTACAAAGAACAGTAATAAAATAAATAGAGTAAAAATCAGTTAAACAAAATCTTGGTGTGTTGAACATTTATTCATTTAAGAAGTTAGCTTCCTTCAACAGTCACTCGTATAGAGGAGGGCCGTATTTTAGGCATTGTTCTGCTGTACAAGTCTTCGACATAAAAATATTTTTATACAGGTGGTCATTCACGTGGTTCCGTTTCGAGTTATTAGCTTGCTCCTCCGTAAAACTGGTCTGACACCTGTGAAGGCTTGCTCTTTTTCTCCCCTTCATTATTTGGAAAAAAAAAAAAAAAGAAAAAGTACGTTGATACTATTTTTCAAATGTAGGAGTTAGCATAATCCTGCTTTATTTCTTCAGTGCAGAGTGGACTGAGATTCTGTCTGGATTCCGATGAGGGAGGGCGGCTGCTGGCCGCTAACCGTGGTTAACACCGGCCTGGGGTTCAGGCGAGGAGGCATGGAATTAGCTGGGCGGATGAGCGGGGGGGGAGGCTGGTTTAGGGTCGGCCTTGGCTGAACGAATCGCGCCTGCTGCTGGAGCGGCGGGGGCTGCCGGTGGAGAGCAGGAGCAGCGGGAAGCGCCGGACGCAGTAACGGGGGCGGCTGGTTTAACGTCGCCACGGGAGCGGTAGGTGCCGGAGCAGAGGCCGGTGCCGGAGGCGAAGGGCCTAAACACTGAGTGGCCGGAGTGCTTTGTGCCTGCACAAAGGACAAAGACAAGACCCCGGGGAGCAGCCGTCCCGGCCGGAACGGCCGTGCAGTCGGGCTGCCACTGTCCACTACACGGGAAACAGCATTTAAAAAAAAAACAAAAAAAAACCAAAACCAAAAAAACCGAGAAGTTACTGAAAAGAAATCACCAACCAAAACATTATAGACAGCAGAACTAAAAATATTTACGAAGCAAGAGTCTTCTTCTAGAACAAGAACTGTATTTTAACAATAAAACAGTAACGTGATCGTCACTATGAAAGGTGCAGTCCTGCTCCCGGCTGGTTAACGACATTGGCTGAAGTTCTATGCAAGCTCATCATCATTCTTTAGAATGCGGTTTGCCACTCCACACCAGTTAACCTTACATTATATCACTAAATAAAATGCTGTTCCTCAACCCATGCTTACTTATTTCTGGTACACAAAACACACCTCATCTTCTTCATCAGTGCTCTTTCCTGATGGCACATTAGAAGTATTTTTTGTGTCCTCCCCTAAAGCAGAAGCATCACCATTAGAAGCCAGGGTTCCTTGTTCCGCTTCCCATTCCTGCAATACCTCCTCTAAGTTAAACCGACGCCTGTAGTTTACAAAGAAGTTCTTCACTTGGCCAACAGTCTTGTTGCCAATTACATCTGCAATAGCTTGAAAATCTTTACCATATTTTCGGACACCTGGAAGGCAAAGTAAATAACATAGCTGTGAAGAATCAGTCAGACACAGCTACGTGTGATGTATTTATAGAGAGAACCTATGGGACCTGCAAACCAAGGACTCGCTAATTAGGAGGACTTCTCAATTAGGAGAAGGCCTCCGTTTCTATTAAAACAAAATAATTTTTAATTGCACAGCTATCAACATACAAATCAAGAACTTTATTAAAAGGTCATTACCCGCTCTTCTTAAAGATCCTGGCTTACTCGCCAAGCCTCCCAACCTAAAACCACAGAGATCTGGCCTCTGACAAATAAAGTAAATCCCTTGGTGTGCTTGCAGTAAGGGCAGAAGCCCAAGACAAGTTCAAGATGGGAGAGGGAGGGCGACCGAGCGTGTGTGTATAGCTGTAAACAGGGTATAACACTAGAAAAGTCAAGTGACAAACACTGACAGCTTCAATAGGTTCCCCCCATGCCAGCTGCATGCAGATGTTTCTTTGCCCATGACCTGTGCAGCAGGAGCAGTGGAGGGCAGCAGCTACGGGACCAGACACAGGGCACAACAGGGGGAGGCACAGTTCCATAAGTCACGATATACTGCTCATTCCTCCTCTTGTGACGTGCTCTGCTGAGGCTACGAGGAGCAACTGGCAAGCATTCACCTGACAAAGCCTTTTAAAGCTTTCATTCACCATTTGAGCTGTTCAGGGTAGAACAACCTGAGGTTTTGGGAAAACGTAAATATAAGCTATTGGTGTCTGTTTATAAAACAGCCCAGCACAAACCTCCAGGATCAAATCATCCAGCCAGTAGCAGCATGACAGGAGATCTTTGCATCATTCGTTTTCATATTGACATCAGTAGGTCACACTTGTTTACAAGCACTTCACAAGATGATCCTTCACAAGACAATCCCAACATGTACTTTTTAAAGTTCCAAAACTACATTTGCAAATAACACAACCCCCTCCATCCCCCTTTAACTACAACACTCCATAGCTTTTAACCTAAAATTGGAATTATAACCTAAAGTTTATTGATCTTCTCTCAGTTGTATTTAGGGTATGTGTCTAGTTCTTCCTCTCCCCTACTCAAGAAAAAAATCCTCAAACTCTCCATCCAGTATCCTACAACACAGCTTTTAGCTCCACAAAGTAGACTTTTAATCACAAGTGCCCAAAAGTTTGGAGACTGAAAGAAATAAAACAGTTTTATTCCAGACCGAGTAAACAGAAGACTCATTTTTTGCCTGCAGCTATGCATGAGTGAATTACAATTTGACTTCTTCTGTGAAGCTCCTGATAACTAAACTCATTTGGAACATATTACAGTGCTTAGAGGACAGGCTGTCTCATTACTGCAGAAATTTATGCTTGATTTAATGCCTCACTTCAGAAAGTGAAGCAAAGGATTCAGAAAGTGAGAGTTGTTTCAAATCTGAAAGCTATGTTCCTTTTCAACTTAATTGTGAAGAGTGTGACCTTCAGCTTGTTCTGCTCTTTTCTACTTTCTTCATTGACAGGCACTTCTGATGTGGTAATGCACGCTCACCGCAATTTAAGAGAAAAGTTCAACTCCAGGATAGTAACTATTCCTGTAGCCAAAGCTGATGTTTCAGCTGTCAAGAGGCCAGCTACATTATTTAACGTCTTTTCTGGGGCATACATAAGAATCCAACCATCCTGACTGCAAGAACCTTGGAAAGAAAACAAAGGGACCTATCAGCGCCACGTGGGAAGGCAGTATCTACGCAAGGCAGAGACAGGGATTTGGCTCTGTGCTTTATCATTTGTAGAAGGTATCAGCTACACTCCTTAAAAGCCATGTGTGCCCACAGAGCACTCCCTCCAGCATCTTAATAATTCTTTGATTGCCCTACCATTACCACCCTTACTAATTTACAATGTTCAGTACGTGTCCACTGCAACATATCTACCATAATTAATCAAGTGAACAAAATGCCCAGCAGAACAAAGCACATTTTTGTTTGAAACCTAATTCAGACTTCTAGTGATTTTGGCATTTTCTGTTATTACGCTGTCTATACTTCTTCCTCCCCCTTAATCTGCAGAACAACTGAGCTTGTTGGCTAACTTCAACTAAAGGTGTCAAAAATAAGGTGTTAAAGCATATTTCCAAGCAAACGGCTTGAAAACAGCATACCTTAACTTCACTCAGAGCCCAGTTATAAGAACTATCTCAAGAAAATAAAGTTTCCTTAGTTTAGCTACCAAGAGCACTACTCATTTTGGATTCATTTCAGAATGTTATTTAGTACTGCTCTAGCATCACCACAGTGACTTCTACACAATGATGTAGTAAAATCCTTTTAAGGTGCATCAGAAACAGAGGATGTTCAATACATGTTTATGAAAGTTTTGTGTATAAAGTGCTGGCATATCTGTAAGAGTTGAGGCCAGCCCATCATCCCTTTCAAATTGGTGCACACTACTTATACATCCTTATACAAATTCTGTGCTAAACACCACCCAAATTATTTCTAAAGTGTTTAATCTGCTATTGAATAAGAATAATTCTATTAGGCTGCTGAAAGTGAAGCTCAAACAAGATGACTGCATAGCCTCACTTCACATGTATGAATGTCTTTCTCCCGGCTCATTTGAAAGTAGCCCTGATCATGGGAATCCTCCAGGCTCTTCAAAACTTTGCCCAGCTGCAAAGCTGCATTTGAACATGTGTGTGTGCTCACTATTGTGGTGTTTCATCTCGACTGTCTAACTCAGAGAAACCCGTAAATCCAAGTTTGATGCTGTCTATGCTGCTAAATGTTGTGCAACACAGCAAACACTGAGAGCTTGGGTCCAAAGCAATAAAATAACAGGACCACAAAGAGGTTGCCCTCAAGAGGTTGCTGATAGTTGCAACCTCTGGGTTACGAGAGCTGCAGTTTTACTGTGATGGGATTACACTGCTCCTGGCAACTACTTTACATGGAGTTAGATTGCGGTTGTCCCAGCTGTTTTCCACCGCGATGGTATGAAAGTCACACACTGCTTTTCAATTCAGATTTTGTTGTTTTGAACAAGTCTTAAAACATTTTTGCTATTGCAATTTTCATACGGCTGAGGTCTTAGTTTGGAAAGGTGATGGTGCTCATACATTTCTATACATAAAGTTTGTAACTTAAGAACACCACAAGTGATGAACTGGCCCATTAAGTTCAATAACTATTCAAAGTTGAATCAGGTCAGAGATTGTAAATCTGAGTACTCAACCCCATTGCAGGCAGCCATGCTGCTTTTAAGATTACACACTCAGCTCTATTTTAAGGTGGGTTTTTCCATTACCTCCTCTTTAGTTACTGCCAATCTCCTGAGACAAGTTTTTTCATGTTTCAAAATTACATTATATTACTGCAGATTATTTTCATTATTTCTGTGGTTGGATTTAACATTTGAATTCAAGTAAACAAATCACAGGAGCATCACCTACCTGCTTAATGCTTGCAATTTCTGTAAAATTATTAAAAGCACATGCCAAAATGTATCAATACATTTGATGAAATAAATCTACTTTAAACATACAAAATAAGTGTCCCCACACTCAAGTTAACTTCCAAGTTCAAGCCTAACACGCATTATGATAGCTTTTAGTACAGCAACCATGGCTCCTTTCTTCTAGAAACAGACCGAGGGCAAAAGACTGTAGCTCCTTCTTGCATAAGCCCACTAGCTCAAGCAATTATTTTGAAGCAAGAGATCAGGGTCCTTAGGCTGAAGGACAGGAGGTTAATACCTACAGCACTCTCATTTCAGGAGGGAGACTCTATTACTGTGCACTAGCCAAGGGAGACGTAATAATACTTTGTTCCTGGCGTTAAGGTTTTCTCACCTCCGTTTTATCCAGTGGCAAAGGGGAAAAAATAAAACCAAAACCCAAACCAATTCACATAAGAAGCACATGTAAATTCAATGAAAATAGGTTTCTTCCAGAAGACCTGATTTCTCAACCACCCTTAAGTATAAAACACAATACATTCCCTAGAGAAGAGACCAGAAGACTACAACTCCTCTCCAGGGAGTCATCACCAACCCTCATTCTCTTTTGCCCATACTCCAGATTTATTATTTACCTTGTTGGTCAAATAGTGACATAGCTTAACAAAAGCTAAATGCATTCTTATTATTTCCCAAACTGATGCTTAGTGAGCGCTCTAATAAGTAAACTGTAAAAATGCAAGAGGGTTTGAATCCCTTCATGCTAAGGCAGGCACAATGAACCTGGATTTTTCCCTCTTCTCCAGCAAGCAATCTACTTACTAGACTATCATATTAAAGACAGGCATCTCTTTCAGCTGCATTTGAGAACAAAATAAAAAAAGTGAGCTTGTTAGCAATACTGAGAGGAGGAACTTAGGACAGAAAATGGTTTGGAGATGCAAATCCCAGTCTGAGGCATATAAATTGAGAGGCATGACTTCAGACACACCATGTTCTTCAGTATTTACATTCACACTTTAAAATAAACCTAACTTTACGTTCAGTCATTTGGCTAATAGCTACCACGTATGGCACACCTGACAACTTCACACTTTTATCCTGATCCTACTGAAGGTTTTATACTAAAATTCGGTCTTTCATTTTAAAGGTGAAGAATACAGAAAAATAAAGCAGATGTGGATAACTGAGGTGATTATATTATCTTAAAATAGATGATCCACAGAACTGAGTCAATACATAGTGTCTTCAAGACAGTCTCCAGATATTTCCCTTGCATGTTCCTTGAGTAGGCAGTGCATGTTAAAGCAAGACAAGAGTCAATTTTCCTTTATATAAATGAAACAAATTCAAATTAGCTCTATCAGTAGCCTCCTAGATAATGTGGTTTTTTCTCCAATAAGACTGTTAGTCAAGTATCCATATCCAGATTCAAACTCTTAAAAGGCCTGCACTGGGTAGATGTCTGCTCTTTTATTCCCTCACAAACAGAGTAAAGTAAAGTAACTGTAAAGCACTTTTACTTCTGCTTTTTCCTGTTTTAATAATATGGGAAGATGTCTCAATAAGTTTTTCCTTCGAATTTTGTTACTTGAACTATTACTTCAGTCTTCCACTTTAGAGAAATTCATGTAAGGTGATTTAGACGATGATTGAAGGGACTTTTTGGTACTACTACAGTTGTTAAACCCAGATTTCAAGATTTAATATGGGTAATTGAAAGACCAGTGTCGTGTTGCTTGAATGAATGCCCTAAATATTCTCACTATTTTGCTGCTTTCCCAGTGACTTTCTCATAAGACCAGATAAAATTTAGCTTTTCATTAGAGGCAAATACAAATATAAGCCTGAGTACCTCTTCAAATCCTTTGCATCAGATTTCAAGTCACTACTACTATTAACATACCTTGTACTGCAAGAAGCTGCTCTTCTGTGGTCCAACGGGCATTGATTTTCTGATTAGACTATTAAAATTAGAAGAATGGCACAAAGATCATTAAAATGTTTCAACAGCTGCAAAATATCTGAGCATCAGAATGTGTTTTACTTGCACTACATTTTGTAACATAGGTAAAAAATTCTTGCTTATAAGCCATAAATTTATAGTTTAAGATTGCTTTCATGATGAGGAA
Source organism: Tringa tobata (assembly GCA_033628505.1). NCBI lineage: Eukaryota > Metazoa > Chordata > Aves > Charadriiformes > Scolopacidae > Tringa > Tringa tobata. The sequence continues at coordinate 8,639,136 of JAHREE010000287.1, read as the reverse complement.
GTAGCATTTAAAGATTTGAGCTTAGAACTACACCAATAGTTTTTTCCTCTGTTTTATTGCAGTTCTTAATATCAGCTATAACTTATGCACAAGCTAATGATCTTTATGCAGACAGAATTTGAATTTCTATTTATATTTATCTAAAGCATTAGGAGTTGGTGTCTGGACTGTTTCGGATTCATGTTATGTTTCATATCCAAGCCTTTAAAACAAGCAAAAAGAGGACTTCAGGAGTAAAAAGTCATTCACTTCAGATGCCCCAATGTATATATAGTCATGATTTCACACAGAACATAGAATTTACTGCTAACAATCTACATTATCTACTTTTAATCAAAAAAAAAAGACCATATATCAGGGCTTGATTTCATCTCCCTATTGTCACGAACAGACATTTCACTTTTTTTCTGCTTCTTTATTCAGCCAGTTGCCATGAAAAAGCCTACCACTAATTTCCTGTAAAGCAGCCAGACTCACCCCTGCATGTAATTCAATGGATCCTGTTTAAGCTGCTGTTGAAATGCAAACACTATGCTGCAGCAAAACACACTTCTGTAGCTTCCCGCTAATGTAAGTGCAAGGCCACAAGTTCTAATATTTATTCTGATTTACCTCAGGAGGTTTGAATTCTTCAATCCCGCCTTCCATTTTCTGTTTAAGTGCACTGTTTACTTGCTTAGCATTTTGAACCTTGGTCAAAAACAACAAAGTTAATCAGCTCCACAAAGAAAGTTGGTCACTTTACACATATATCTTCACTAGGATTGCCACAAGTGTACCTCCTAAGTTAGAAAGAGAAATATTATGGTTTAAGGCTTCACTACTTTAAACTGTTGTTTGTTTTTTTTTTTTAAATAAATTTAAAACACAGCAGTTTACTATGGAGAGAAAAATATTTAAGCCAGTCTTTCAAAAGAACAGTTTGTCTGCAGGAATATTACGACATAACAAGCAAGTTTTGATAATGATGCATATGTTCTTGAAGAAGAATGCAGAATATTCTAGACACAAAACTTGGTTCTTAGAAATCTAAGGAAGGTGTACTGTATATGTCAACTTCTCTTCCAAAAAACACTTAAAAAAAAAAAAGATTTATGAGATGTTTCCAGTTGGTTTCTTCTGACAGTGTTTTTTATTGACCTTAAATCATCATGATTTCCTTTAAGGGTAATTCTTGAAAAGATTTAAATTATTTAAATAAAATAATGTAGTCTATAAAAAGCAGAAAGCTTTGAAATCATACATATACATATCTATTAACCATTTCAACCTGACAGCGATGCATATAAGGTAACATAGGTAAGAAAATAGTTTTGCATACTATGGTGCACAGCTATTACAAATTTTCTTAAGTTTGGACACAAAAGCAGACAACTCAGTAGGAGATTCCAAAGGCTGCGTCTCTGAGATCACTGCAAGAAAAAAAAAAGAGAAACACAACCTCAAGGCTGTAACTCACCTACACTTAGGCTAAAGAGTGAAACCCACCTATGCTATTTAGCCCCAGAGTCCTGCTGTGACAGAAAGAAGCATATTTCTCCTGTAAAAGAATACAAGGGAGCAAAAACCCCACGAAACCCTTTGTTCACTCCATGATTTCGGAACATGGCAGCTCCTAGCAGTCTATAAGGAGGCAGAAATTCCTGGAGGTAAGCCTTGAAATTGTAGCCCCATGGCTCCTAGAAAGCAAGCATGCACATACTGCTGTGCCCTTAGAAGCTAAAATTGAAACACAGGATCTATTCAAGTGCCAGAAGTTAATTTCTTCATGCAAAGGACGCAGGCAATTGTCCTCTTAAAGGTGAAGACTACAAATCTTATCTAAATTTAATAAGTAGAAAGCTCATCAATTCAAACAGAAATAACGGGGCCCATGATTTCCCCCCGACCTTCACTTTCATAGTATGTGGGGAAGGTCATCCAGAAAAACAGTTGCAATTTTAAGCACAAGGAATGTAACTTCCTCTGCTTCATTGGTCTTTTTCTCACTTGTCACAGACATACTTTTAACAAAGTTAAAAAAAAAAAAAAAAAAATCAAATGTGACTTCAGCTTTTTCCTGCTCCCAAATCTGTAACATTGTTTTCATGCCATACTCCCCCCTCTTGCCTCCACCCCTCCCTTTTCTTTTTTCTTTTTTTTTAGAAGGAAGTTAACTTGTTTCATGTTATCTACAAGAGCAGATGAACTTAAAACCGAAGAAGAGCTAGTCAGCTAGTGTCCAGCATTTCTGGTGATAACTGCGGAACAAAATTAGGAAGACTCACATTAAAGAAGTTTCAGAATCTTCACAGATAATCTTCGAAATCACTACAATCAGAACAATCTGAGATGAAAACAAAACAAGACCAATAACCCATGGTACCTGTCGCTTTAATGAGATTAGTTCCATATCCAGCTGTCTAAGAATTGTGTTGGCTGCATTGGGACTACAGGAAACAGCTATCACATCTTCCTGGGTCAGGTACATGCCTTTTGGCGGACGGCATTTGGAACGCTGAGAGTGGTGGCGATGCTGCAAGCTCTGATACTCTCTTCTACCCAGACCTATTTTGCTGGTCTGAACAGGCTGCTCATTATTGCCCTTTAATTTACAAAAAACAAATCATTAAAGAATAACAGTATCTTGTATGCAACTTTATTCAAGAATAAAGTATCACGTAGCGTTGTAGCGTCATACTTATGACAAAGAATACCTAAACTAACATCCTCCTCTGCATGTAGTATCTGAGCTAAGTCTTGCAGATGAGCTGATGGAGCATACCAGTCATTTACTGGATAAGCCTGCATTAGTCTTAAAGAGGTCAGTTTTCAAATTTTTTTTTTAACATGGTTGAAAATACAATAAATAGTACAGAAATCCCAGTCTGAATACTGTGTGAAAGGGCAAAAATCAAGAACCTCTTATATATGCAGAAGGTAAAGAATACGTAAAGAATATATATATTACATGTTTAAACCAAGTAATCAGTGAATTTATACATTTATTTCTGGTCAGGTATGACAAACTCAGGTGAAAATCAAGGGAGAAGAACGAGATAAAGTCAGTAAAGGCAAGCAAGAAAGCAGGATGACCCTTCTCCCTGCTGCAAGTGCGCTGTGGAAAGCGATAGCTCTATTTGCTTTGGGAGGGGATCTGAAATTTAGAAGTGAGAGGATGGATGCACTTTTGCAGTCAATACAAAAATCAATGTAAGTTAGTAAACTTAAGCCTTTTTTGTTTGCTTTTTTTTTTGAAGTAAAAAGGGATAGCAAAGACGTGATTAAGTGTCTGTAGCTGCTGTTTTGATATGTTTGGCACCTAAACATTTCAGCTTTGTCTTCAACTGGCATTGCTGCAGAACAGCTAGTCTGCATGTATGTGACTCCCATAGAGCAACCAGGAAGGTTCCCTACAGACCAGGAGTAGACAAGCAAAAATTACTTTCCCTGCAAGCATTTTCCAATTCAAAGCAATGCTTAGTACCAGAACAGAGATGGGATTCAGAGTTTTTGCTACTTCAAGCAGCTCCCTACTGCTCCTCCCTGCTGGCATCCATGCAGGCTAAGAGGAGGTGGCCATCTGATCACAGTGAAGAGAAAACAAATTGCAGCAGCCATTATTATTATGTTCTGCAGCATTAGTACAGATCAGCAAACAGCATTTTGCTCCGCTATGCTTGACCTTCTGCCACATCCTCTTCCCAGCTAACGTAACATCTTAATCCAGTCCACAGATTTCATAGAGGCCATCTTAAAAGCACTTAAGATATTAGCTCTTCCTTGGAAAGCTGATATAGAGCCTCACATCTTTGACATCTAAAAATCCTAAGGTTAAGTTTACTTCTGGCCCATTAGTACCATTTGTTTTTTGGTTCTGCATTGCTCTTTCAGTATGAAATTGCAGTTCCTAACTGTTCAATCTGGATGTAAAGTGAAAATACTCTCTCAAGCTTTTGTCTGGCCAAGCTAGAGTGTCTGGCTTATTTTAGTTTTCTCTGGTAACAGAAGAAGTTTCCATTACTCTGTGGATTCAAGTAGCCTCCTGGGTTTATATTTTGTTTAGGAAGCGAAAGTATGCAAATCCTACCAGAAACATTAGATGACAGAATTACCTTACGTAAAAACAAATAGCTCATCAGAAAATGCAAACCTATTTGTCCTGTTCCTAGAAGTCTATGAGCACACTACTTTCATTCTGGACTGCATGTAGTGATACAAACAATAACCAAGGAAAATAAATTGAACAAAATAGCTCTTATTTAGAAGTGGCTTAGGCAGTAACTCAAATCAGCAGAGTGCAAGGACATTGTTACAACAGCAGAATAAATTTAAAGAGTTCATTATTAGACCTTGTGGCATTTCAAGTTTTAAAAATCACATCATGGCATGTTAAAAAAGATTTAAAATCTCAAACTTTTTTTACAGAAAAGGTAATTGTCCTCTGTCCGCCCCAAGACAGTTAGGTAAAGCAATATATTGAAGGTCACTGCAAAGCTGAGAAAGGAATATAAACCTATCAGTCTCTTACTCAACATAATTTTGAGTAGAACTGCAAAGTTTTATTAATAGTCCTAGATACAGGAATGTTGAGGTTTTGCACTACCTCTCCTCTCATGTTCTCAAGAAGCATGAGCTGTCCCATTTTATGAAAATCAAAAATGCATTAAGTGGACCAAGGAAATAATCAAACATTTACAAACTTCACTGTATTTTTTTAGTCTTGTTCATAAATAACTTAATGTTTACCAAAAGAACCCCCCAAAAAACCCCAAAATTGAACATACTCCAAACACAGCACTTATCTGTAAAGCTAACAGTAAGTGCTCATTAGAGGAGACAAAAATGTTTTTCGCTACACTTATTAGTAGAAAATGTCTCAATAAAACCACATATTAGTTGAAATGCATAACCTCACTGTGGCTTTGAAAGAACAAAAAAAGTTATTCTTGGAAAAATGTCATTTAATTTTAAAATGCAAAGAAAACATTTCAATTCCAGTGATTCACAACAAGAAATACCCTAATCATATTAACAAGACAGAGGCAGGGGGAATGTTGTTTTACCAGGCAGTGACAGCACACATCTCTTATAAAACTTGGAAGATCTCTCAGAAGATAGCGAGGGTAATGAGAGATGCGTTTATGTCCTCAGAACAGCAAAAATGTACAATTAAATTTTGTTTCAATCAGAAGTTCTCAAGATCACTTAAAAACCCCTGTGATTTCAGCAGGCTGCAAGCTAAACCTCTTTACTAAGTCATATTCTTCACAGTAACACATTCACAGAAAAACAAACAAACTGACATTCACCGTTAAGCTATCTGTTACCTCCTTTTTGGCTTCTTTTTTTGGATCATAATCACTATCATTTCCATCCATTGGATGAGCTTCTTCTACGTCATCATCACTGAGGACAGATTATAAGAACTTGGTCATTTTATCTGTTTTTTAACCCTAAATATAAGTATCAGGGTGAGACAGAATTATCTACTCTAGGTACATGGCATGTCAAAGTTATTTGTAGTTTTCAAAAGAAAGCTGTTACAAACACATTTTCTTTATTAAATTATAATTATTATAAAGAAGCAATTCTAAACAGTAGTTTAAAAATGACTTTAAGCAGCACTGGTACTGCTGCCAAAAAAATTCAGTATCACCTTTCTTCAATTCAACCACTTGTGCCAATATGAACAGTTACATGGTCAACTATACCAAGCCTAGAAATAACCTTTCATTTGTCACATTAGTTTTAATAGGTCCATTTTCAAACCACTGCACGAGATGGATGAATAAACCCTAGCTGAAATCTGCAGGGATCAAAACGGGACAATATAAGATGGGAAAACACAAGATTGCTTTTTCACCAAAGTGCTCAAGACCTAGCAGTTTGGGGGAGGAAGTGAATTGGGAGTGAAATGATATCTGCTGAATTAAATCAAAGAGAAAAGGTTGAAAAGTTAGCAGTTAGTTTAGTCAAGTCCAACCCAGTCATTCAAACAATATAACTTCTGAATAAATTAATGTAAAAACACCACAAAAATTTCTAGGTATTACAAAAAAACCCCTCCCAAATGCTATATTAGAAGCAAACTGATTTTTCAGCTATAGGTACACTAAGTAAGCATATGAATTTTAGGTTTCAGGAGTTCTTTTCAATAATATATAAATAGACCCTTTTGCTCTAGTTACATCTACGGGAAAATGCCTAAAATCATACTTTCCAATACAAATATTATTATGTTGCTGATACATTCAACATACTAAATCACTTTTTTAAAAGTGCTAGTTAATACTTAAGTATACTAAGTGCATTACAATTTTAATTTCATAGAAACTAGGGGGAATGTCATTCCCTTCTATCCAAGACAATTTAAAACTATTTTGAGCTTTAATTCTCCTTGACTGATAGTGGTTCCAAGTCTCTTAAAATAAGATTTTATATAAAGTTTTGTTATAAGACTGTACTTGGGCATTCTAATTGCTACAGCTCTTTATTGTGGATGATCTTTCAGTTTTAGTTCCATTCTAGTTCAAAAAAACCCAAACCAAAAAAACCAAACAAACCACCACCCAGAAAACCCCCACACCCACAAAAACGCTCTCCTCCCCACCCAATAATATAGGGTTAGACTTCTCAAATAAAGCATTATTTCTTAACCACATTCCCAGAGTTCATTTTTTTTTAAAACACTTGTTTTTACAGCTTTTCATTAAAACACTTAGGTATGTTATTAGAACTCACACTGACTGGAGTGATATAGTTCTTAAAGCACAGGTACCAAACCCTTTGCTAAAAGCACAGACATCACCACAAATGCCAGGTTTGCCTAAAAACATGTTTGATGCTGAAACAATGGCCGGAAATTATTCTGACATCTTTATCTAGAAAGACTTCAGTCCTTGGTTAGCTACTTAAGAATATAAAACTTACCTGTCACCTTGATTATTTCTATTAGCTAGTTTTCGAGCCTGCCGATCCATCAAACTTGTTCTAGAGCGAGTTTTTTTCCATGAATAATAATATTTCACAAGGCTTGCAATAGTTTTGTCTGGAAGCTAGAAGAATTCATTAACACATTAATACTTTTTAAAATTAAAATTCCACCCAAGATTATAATTCTGCTCTATTTACAACCACCTTTACTCAAATATTTTAAATATATGGATGAATGGAAAGGGGTGATGTATTTTGTATACATTTTTTTAAAGGGGGGGAGGGGAAGGAGAGACTTTTTTTTATTAGACTGAAAAAGCTACAGATCCAAGAGACACGATGAAATTAACTTAAATCTTATATTCAGGGTTGTTCCTGAAGCTTTTACACAGAAATCAACATGTAATTTTAGCCCAACAGCCCCTTTGTTCTTAGTGCATCTGAACTGTTTAATGATTCTGATTAAAATAATACTTTACCATTTGCTGGATCCTGTGAAAGCTCTTTCCATGGAAGCTAAAAGCTTGTTCAAATAGGACTTTATCTTCAACTGTCCATTCATCAGGGAAAGGAGTGAAGTTAGGGAGATCCGCCAGGGACTTCTCAATATTATGTTTATGCCAGAACAACATGCCGAGAGCCTTTGAAAAGAAATAGTCCCTTTTTGGATTTAGTCAACTTTCTAAAACATTGAGACAAGTAAGTAAAAGAAAGGCAATTAATTTATTTAAAATAAAATTTGACTATCAGAAACCCTTCTCAAAATGTATTTACAATTTTATTGGCTATATTCTATAGGTTACAAAATTTTATTTGGAAATGGTATGAGGAATGGGCACATCTGTACTTTTTTAAAGGTAAGAAAGCTAGACAATTTAAGGTTGGCATGGCAGCAGTAATTCTGAAGCAGCAGGAACAAGGCTGATGGGCTCAAATTGACCTGCTTTCTTCCTTTATGAGCATGTATCACATACACGGTTCCTTTTAGGTCTTCAGGCCTTTATTACCGGACCACTCAAAAAAGAAAATGAAAATACATTTCAGCAGCCAGAGGATCATCCAAAACGCAAGTCTGAAAGTTCCAAGTGAGAGTGGTCATTCTACAACTCTTCAATCCACAAATAATGCACAGCTACTTCCGTATCATGCGCACCTAATAAGGAATGGAAATTTAATACGCTTTCTTACGTAACTTCATTTCTTGATACTCTTCAAGAATTCTATGCTGATTAGACTTTCTGCCAGAGAATCAATGACAGATTTGATGCCAAGTCTGGCATGGGAATCGGGAAATGTAATCCACTTGGTTTCAGTCACACAGTGCAGACATGATCACCAGTTGTTCATCAGCTCTTCAAAACCCTGATTTCACATCTTCTAATAACCTGTTCATAGCAAACCTCCTTTCTTGTTAAAGTGGCAAGTGACAAGCACCTCTTGCAAACATAGTCTGTGTTCCACTGTGGACAGCCTATAAATATTTTGTACCAGAAGCTGTTTTGAAAATTAGTCTTTTTTAAAGACTTATTTTGAGATCCTTCATTTCCCTCTCTCCCCTAACGAAAGCCAAGCCATAAAGAAAAATCACCAAACTGTAGGTTTTCTGAATGTTGTAACATTGGCAGCCTCTTTTTTACAAAGCAACTGACTAGCAAGTCTTTGCTGTTATAAGCTTCCATCCTCCAAAACTTGATCATACAACTTGTTTCCACATGTAGACCAAATTTTTTTTTTTGGTAATAGACAATCTCACTTTTACATAAATTGGTTAATTGTAATAGAAATAAGTGCAGAGTAGCAAAGTTTTATCCTGTGTTTTTTACAGGATGGTGACTAAAGGTTATTTTAAAAAAAGTGAACTTCTTTGTTACTGTCAAACCTAGAATTTGATTCTCTTTTCCTACCTCTGAAAAAACACTCACTTTAAAGTTGGTTTGCCTTTTTTTTTTTAAATATGCAAGAAACATTGCCCGTGCTGTCCCTATTGCAATTAATGATTCAAAATTGTACCGTATCTGAATTCTAATATTAAACATTCAATTTGTGAGCTGCCTTCCTAAGAAATTCTTTTGCTAAATAAACACACACAATTGCATGACATGCCCAGTGTATCAAGAAACATACCAAACCTTTCAAAAGTGCACATTACAAGCTGAGCATGTCATGAAAACAAAGAGTTCAATCTTTTGCAGAGAATCCAGACCACAACTGTATGCAGATCCATTTAACTGCAGTGTTTGCTGCCGTGCCTGAAGAGAAACAGCCTTAATTAATGGTAACCAAGGGGGTGGGGGAAAAAAAAAAGTTTTGTTATACTTTTACATATGTATATATGTATAAAAAATCCTTTAAATGAGGACTCTAATTTCATAGCACTTACCTGTTCCACATTGTATCCATGTTTTTCCTTTGCTATTGCTATATATTCATCCACTGTAACAAAGCAATGTCAGAATTATTCTTTAGTACTTTTAGTTCTGCTACAAGGTGACACAGAATCAGCCATCCAACATGGGAAAACAGTCTTCCCATGCTTTACTACACTGCACAGGCCCAAATTTCCCAAAACATTAAATATATTCATAGTTTTATTAATAACGAAGAAGCTCATTGTCTTTCATCCAACATTTCATTTCATAAACTTTTCACACAAGCTAATTCTCAGTGAAAAAGATGTTTTACTTCACATTTTTACCACAAAGCCACAGAGGCTCATAATTTATTTATTTAAATCAGAGACTAGCTGGTCAGTCAAAGGCTAGATCTTCTAAGAAGCTGCTCCTAAGAACACAGACACACTTGGGGGGTGTCCAGACACCTGGGTTACTTTTAAATTGAACTACTTCCACCATTCATACTCCCAAAGATGTTAAAAATTAATGTAAGAGATCAATGATTATGCATGTCCTTTACATTAATACAGTTTTCACTGACCAACATCAACTTTAGCCATGGCAGGAAGTCAGTTTTCAATAGAGAATATGGAAAGTCAATAATTAGGTCATCAAATTCACCAATAACATTTTCAAAATCATATTTGGCCATAGTAGAGCCAGCTTTGAGTTGAACACTTTCTATCATCTTGCAATTAAGTCCTGCTAGTTTTGATATTCAGTGGATACTTTTATTTTTAAAAAGCAAACTATTTTCATTCACCTTCTACAGTTCACAATTTAGTAGTAATTATGTGTAGTTGAAAGGAAGCACGATTGAGAAAAGGAAATAATTCTATCCTCATTATTCAAATGGACCAAAGATGTCCTTGCCATGAACTGCTGCAGCAAAGAGTTAATTGTACTCCAAACGAATGAAGAAAGTGTTTAATAATCATAGTTGTAGAGGAATTTATTTCTAACTGTTTTGCAGTAGCAGAAGGTATGTTCCCTCAAACGGAGAGGGACACAAACCCCTAACTACTGTAACAGGTAGTAACGGTCCTGAGGACCACGTCCTCATGACTGTAACCTCAAAGTTTACTCCCCTATATTACATATGTGAAAATCTAGCATAGAAGGCAGGTTTAAACTAGATTAAACAGATAATTGATCACATTTAGTTACACGACTCCTGTATTTTAGGTCACTTTTGCAGGGAGAAAATGCTCGGTTTTTTTCCTGATAAGACAGGAACGATAATTTCCCCTTGAGCTGGGCCTCAACACATCTTTTACGAGTTTATCCACTGCGGCTCCCGGCTCCTAGAAATTTACAGCAGCAAGTTCCTCATGTTTAAATGTTTTATTATTTTATTAATAGCTGAAAGTTTCACAGACACTGATGACAATACAACAAAGGCAGTGTGATTTGAAACAAAGACTTAACTATAAAATAAGAGAAGGCGATCTTTCCTTTCCCCAGAGTTCTCTAAATAAAAAAAAAAAAAGAGAAAAGAGAAGCTTTGCGTTTAATTTACTAATTTGCAGTTTCACTGTATGTAAAATAAAGAGCAAACAGGCACAACAGAAACAATTATTTATTTATACTTAAGCATCCAAATTCCTAGGCAGGGAAGGACTTACACTTGGCATCTGGAATATTATGATATGGAGACCATACAAGCATCCCTCCATTATCTTTGTCAGTATATTTCGTGGCACCTGTAAGAAAACAAGGCAGTCTCAGTATTTATAAATATGATCTAGAGAACAACTATTCATGGGACAGTAAGCCAAACATATTAAGAAGTCCAGCCCAGCTACTAAGGGGAGGGGAAAAAAATAAATGATTAATTCCATATTGTTTCCTTAATACATCAAATGGCTACATTTGAATACTACTCTCATGAATTTCAATCATAACTGGGTATTAGACAGGATCCTGGTTACCACAACTGGAACATTAAAGCGCATTGCTAAAGTTGGCATGGATGCAAAATTTAGAGATACTTGTGTTAGAACATTCCTCCAGAACTTAGGATTGTCTATTAGTACTCTAACATTTATCATTATCATAGGAGTATCAGGATCAACTGTGTGAAGTTAAGCTTCCTCAAAACAACAACAACAAAAAAGAGATAGGGGTAGAATATAGTCACTACCCTGATCCCTTCATAAAGGAACTATACTAACAACTATGCCAGAAACAATTCTGTTCAACCCTCTCTAGTTTTAATGTCCATAGCCATGTAATTATGATATTCATAGCCAACCAAATTGTGTAGCTTTAGAAAAAGTATTTTTTGTTCTTGATGGTGGTTTCGCTGAGGTTGGGGTTTGGTATGTTTTGTGTGTGTGTGTTTGTGCTTCACCTCCACCTCAATGTAGCAAGGGAAGCAGTCCAAGTTACCCAAACTATCAGGAGGATAGAGCAATTTTTGCAATACTGATGCAACTTTCTACAAAGCACTAAATCACAGAGTCTTTGATTTTTAAAAACACACTGTAAAAGAAAAGAAATTTCCCCAATACTGGAAAAGCATTACCTAATAGTTACTTTTCATAAATATTTTACAAATGTACGCTGGAACATAAAGCCTCCTATAATCTATTTGTTTACAAGTTTATCTCGCTAAGATATTGCTCAACAATTGAAGCATTTACACGCATGTCAGTGTAAATTCATGTGTCATGAATTCCTTGAGGAATCACCCTCAGAGGAACTTTCCTTGCATCCTTCTTGGAGAAGGACAGATTTTTATATTTTTTTTTTTTATTCAGTGAAACAAATAGCTTTCCACACCATCTTAAGCTGCCACACTCTATATTCAGGTTCTACATCTTGTTGAAGGGAACAAAACAAATCAATGGTTTGGAAAAAGACAACAACTTAGCACTTTCTAATTACGCACTATGTTTTTTTGCTTTTCCCTCTTTAGCTTGGCAGTGTATTGTATTTGCTATCATCTTTGCAATCTTTAGATCCATTATGACTGTGAGCTTGAAAACCAGTTAATTAGGAAAGCTAAAAGAACTTGTGAGAACTTGTGCATCTTCCAAAATGAGATGTGTAAGACAGATAATCTAAATGCACCATAAACTCTGTAACAAGTTAAAAATGTACACACATTCATAAAGCACCAGTTTCAAGGCATAAGCAGTGCTAAAGTCTGAAAAGGTTTTGGTATACAAGAACAAATTCCTTCATATTATATTCTACTTCAGAACAACAAAAAAAAAGCATGATATTTTTAGACATTAGGAATACACTGTTTCATGAAGAGTAATGCAAACACGTTACAGGCACATTACTTTTCTCGTCCACTCAGTTTTTGTCACAAGCAAATGACCCCCACCCTGTGCTCCACTCTAAGAGTGAGCAGGAAACAGGACCACCAGACAACGCATCAGATTTTCAGGCTGTGAGCAAAAAAAAGTCTAAAATTAACATGAGTATATCCTCAGTTTTTCCTCCCCCAAAAATACCAGACAGACACCTGCAGACAAGTAGATATGACAGACATTATCAGGTACTGAATATTCAAATACTAAAGTGAAAAAACTTAGTGTCAGGGACCTGTCATTTGTGCCTGCAGGAGGTCATGTATATGGTGACCCTCCCATGACTAACAAGCAACTCCCACCAGAACACCCCTTTTCGAAGCCGTGCTGTTTCTCCAGCAGGAATCAGACAAGTGTTTCCTTTCAGGTGGCACCTTCACACTTCCAAAAGGAAAGCAAAGATGACAAAGGAAGTAAGGGATGCATACATGTAAGACTGTGCTTGAAGGAAGTCACCCTGTCCTCAACACAAGATGTCCATAGCTAGAGTACAGGGATCCCTCTATCTCCATATGCAGGACCATGATCTACCTTTATGATAACTGCTTCTTGTCCTTTGTGCCCCAAGTATTCAAGTGAGCAGCACTCCCCCCCT
>JAHREE010000287.1:8608147-8621481 GCA_033628505.1 Tringa tobata | reverse complement strand
CGGCCGCGGTGAGGGGCGGGAGGCGCCGGGCGGCCGTGGCCGCAGCGAAGGGGCTGCGCGGGAGAGGCGGGGGGTGCGGGCGGGGGCCCGGCGGTGGGGCAGCGCCCGGGTGCGGCTGAGGCTGCGGAGAAGGGCCTGAGGGGAGCGGGGCCGGAGGGCGGTCACCTTGTGGCCGGGGCGGGGCTCCGGCTGTGGAGGGCGATGGCGGCTGCGGCCGGCGCGGTGAGCAGGCCGGCGGGCAGGCAGGGCGGTCGGCGGGGCTGCCCTCCGAGCCACCGCTTTTGGGGAAGCGCTTCAAAGCCGGGATCGAGTCAGGCCGAGGGGACTGAGGGCACAGGGAAGCCGGCACCGGAGAGCGGGCAGCGTTGCAGGAGGTTCCAGGCGGTTCCATATTTATTTATTTAGCCTAATTCCCGGTGCGTGTTACCGAGTGTTCAGGTGACACCGTCCAGTTCATATCAAAATATCCAGGTTTTAAGAGGGGGGGAAAAATTAAAAATAAAAGGCCGAGATTGGCTCCGGTTAGAAACTGAATTACAGACAAGGTGAGAGTCTCGTTACTTAATCTGAAGATGTGTTAGTCAGATTTTGCTTCCTCGCATATATTTAATGTCATTGTGGCTGTACTTTTAAGTATGTTTTAAGGGTATCTTTAATGATGGAGTGATAATTTGGCAATCTAGTTGCCTGATACGTGGAAAAAAGTATAAACATAGCTGTTAAATAACCATTGCTGTATGTTGTAGTCAGGTCTCATGTTCCAACTAAGACTGTCTGACACAGTCTTTGTCACATCTCAGCCATTCTTCCCAAACTGTGCCCTGGCAGCTCCCTGCCCCAAGTTGATTTAAGAGCACTATCTGGAATGGCACAGCCGCTTTCTTACAGTGAGATTAAGGAAAGATGATTACTTGTGTCCCTGCTTGTGACTACTAAGTGTCCCTAGTGCTTTACAGTAGGATTGTAACATGATGTAGTTTGCTACGTTTGCAGGGTACTGCCACTTCAAGACATACTTGTCCTGAAGTCAGCCCAATATGGTCAAATTCTATACTTTTGAAAAAAATCTCTGATTTACATGTGCTTCCTAGAATATGGCAGAAAAATATTGTCAAGATTCTTTTTGCTCTGGGAATGTTGTGGTCTTTGGCGACAGCTTTTGGCAGCTGACCATTAAAAATGGGAGAAAACAAGCTCTGACTCCTGTATTCTTGCTGTTCTCTCTTTCCAAGAGTTGGAAAGAAAGACTAGTAAGGCAAAGGTAGAAGTAAAGGTGGTTGGCTACCTGCAAGCACCTCAACAATTGAGGGGAAAAAAGCTGCAATGCGATCTCACATTTTAATGTACACAAAAGAATTCACATAAGCGAAAGCACTCATAAAAACCAGAACCACAGGAAAATTTTCAACCAATGTTTGCAATTTTCAGACACAAAATCAATAAGAAAACTTGCAGGGAATTGGGCTTTGTTATTTTAGTTCTCCTAAAACTGAATATTTGGGGCTTTTTAGCTTTGTTTTCTAAGGATGTGAGGTTTGGGCGTACGTGCAGCATTGTCAGTTCTCTAAACTGAAAAAGCCACTGAAAATTTTAGTAAGCTATAACAGCTTTTGAGAATGCTAAACTGTTACAAGTGCTGTGAAGGTAATCCCCTGGAAGGAAGAAAGATTTCTTGTCAGTAGGGTTGGGAGGAGAATTGTCTGAAGAGCTTGCCTCTTTTTGTTTCTGTTATTTGTGTGGCTACTGTTAAAACTGCATTTCAGAGGTGACATTAAAAGAACATAGGTTCACTAAGTCAAGCACTGAAATGTAGCAACTGGGTGTATTGAGGTTCCACGGTCACGTTGAGTATCTGGGTCCTGGATTAGATGTTGTATGCTAAAGTAGACTGTTTCTCAGGTTGGTCCTGCATTTGTTATAGAAAATACACATAAGGAATTATCTTAGACTAATAATACCATATATATCCTTATTCTCAATTTTTCTTTCTAAACATAAAGCCCAGAGGACGGCAAAGTAACCAGTACATTCAGAAGGTATGACTCAGGCCAGTTGAAAGATATTTTTTTTCCATGAGCCTGCCAGTTTTTCGTTCTTGGAGGCTATGCATTTCTTCTTAAAAATTACTTCCGAAAGTCATAGATTCAGGGGGAAATTTGTGTTTGGGCAGGAGGGGAGCGATTGCTGGTGCGCAAAGTAGATTGCAACAGAGAGGAAGGGAATTAAGGAATGGAGAGGTTGCAAACAGGGAAGGTGGAGCATTTGCTTATTTCTTTTAACAAAGTTGCTATAAGACTTTAGTAGAAATAGAAGCTCAAAGGGAAAGAGGTTCCACTATCCACAAACTAAATGAGCTTCAAACTCACGTGGCTTCTGAGGTTGTTCCATGCAGACTTGAGGCATCTTCCAATTATCTTTCTTGGAATTCATTGCTTAAAATCAGTCTCTTAGACTGTGGACTCTTGCAATTTATTATTATGACCTTGCAGTGGGGGATAATGATAGTATTAACTCTCGGGTGGTTAGCTATGGGAAAGCAAAGACTGTTTATTCAGAACAAAATAATTCCTTAAAATGCTAGATGGTTTCATATGCCCATGTTACTATAGAATTGTTTAGGTCAGAAAAGACCGTTAATATCATCAAGTCCAACTGTTAATCTAGCACTGCCAGTTTCACCACTAAACCATGTCCTAAGTACAGTATCTACCTGCCTTTTAAATACCTCCAGAGATGGTGACTCAACCACTTCCCTGGGTGGCCTGTTCCAGTGCTTGACAAACCTTTCCAAGAATAAATTTTTCCTAATTTCCAATTTAAACCTCCCCTGGTGCAACTTGAGGCCATTTCCTCTTGTCCTGTGGCCTGTTACTTGAATGAAGGGACCAAGACCCCCAACTTGCTACAGCCTCCTTTCAGGTAGTTGCAGAGAGTAACAAGGTCTCCCCTCAGCCTCCTTTTCTCCAGGCTAAACAATCCCAGCTCCCTCAGCTGTTCCTCATGAGACTCGTGATCTAGACCCCTTACCAGCTTTGTTGTGCTGCTTTAGATGAGGTTCAGCACCTCAATGTGTTTCTTGTATATAATGTCCATCTCACCTATGACATTTCTAGCTCATAGAAGTGCTGCAGATCACATGCTTGGGCTTTTCAGCTTATGGTGAAAGTTTTGTTTCGTGGTTGGTTTTTTTTGAAAGAGCATTTTGACAGTTCCCAGGCTTGGGAATGTCACTTTATACCATTTAAAGTCTGTGTCTTTTTAGAAACTGGTTGAATTAATTTGTGTTACTTCTTCAGAAAAATTACGAATGTATAATGTGTTTTGTGTGAAACACAGAGAAAATGGGATGACCATGAACCCCTTTAGCAATATCCAGCCTGGGAACTTGTGCTTCAATGTGAAGATTTATAATTTCCTTTGGTATGAATGTTTCATAAAGAAAAGTATGCTCTTTGTCTTCATAAACACATTAAGAAAAGCATGTCTGGAATCAAGGTAACCTAAGATGAATTACACTGCTTGGAGTCTGTTCACTCCTTTGCAGGAAAATATATAGGTGTCAGCTGGCAAGTAGTGTGTTTCGTTTATATTAAACACAACTTGGCCTGTTGGGTGGTAAGTGGGAGGCTTAGAGAGGACAGGGTAAGATTTATTAGTTCTTTCAGACTGATGGTGGTTGCTGTCATCCATTCAACATTCTCGAATTTTCCAAAGACTCCATGTTTTAGTGGAACCAGTGGAAGATAAGTCTAAGAACTTCAGCAGTTGTAAACGCTTTTCTGTTGTTGTTTCACCTCCCACCAGCTGATCAAACCATGCTCTTCTGAAACCTTTGCCAAAACTTGACTTAGGCTGTTTTGTACAGTGTTGCTGGTTGATATGTTGAATGAAGCTGGGAATTTTAGGACTTGGTACTCTGTTAAAAATAGTATTTTGAGATGGTTCATTGCACCGTAGGAAGGCTTATCCTAAAACTAGAGTAATGGCTTAGTACTAACATCCATCTTGTTCAGCACTTTGATCCTGACAGTTATGAACAGCAAAGTCTACAGAGGAACTCATTTTCAGGCAGATGCCATAATCTCCATTCTGTCTTGGCAAGAAGCTATTCTTGGTCTTGTAAAGATTTGTTGAAGTTCTGAAGTACAAAGCTTATTTTGATTCCTCTAGATGTGTTATGAAAATATCTGTTCTACCTTTACATATTTGTAGGTTCTTGGTTCAGTAACTTTCTATAACAGTGAGTTCCACTGACACTGTATTAATTTTTTTTCTTTTAAAAGAAAAGGAAAGATTTTAAAATATCCTCTTTTTCTTGACAGAAGGGACAGGTGTTCCTGATCAGCCCTTTCAATCTCATTATTTAATTTCTCTACACTTAACCTAAATATCTGGCAAGCTGTACCATTTGCAGAAAGTAAGAGGGCTCTGTGTCCAGTTGATTATTCTGACACACTGTGGGAAAAGCCTGAGTTTAGCTGGCTTACGTAGGCAACTCGGGACAACACGTCATTTCAGAAAGTCAGTTTCCGGACATCATTTGACTACTTATGTTTGTCTGTATCTACTTCAAAGTGAATTTTGGTAACAGCTGGCAGTATGACTTTGAATCAAAACATTGGCGTTCAGTATTGTCAGTGAAGTATCTCAGTCTGTATGTGAATAGCTTGTGTATGTGGCTGAAGTGGTGGCATCTCTTTACAAATTATTTGGGTTTAGGGTCAGTTATTTCCCACAGGAAAAAAAAAAAAGGCATTATAATTGTTTTGTTGAGCTAGTGTGCTTTTACTTTGTCCTGTCTTACTCCCGCATATAGTTACCTAACCTACTTTTCATAGGACTGTTCAGTGGAAAGCAGAGCTCACTTAATTGTTACTTAAAGCCGTTGGACTTCTGCAAGAAATGTAATTTTACTTCTCCTGTGTGGCATTTGGATTTTTGTGTTAGTTTGGTTATTTAAAGTGTAAAGCAAAACAACTGCTTTGATTTCACATACTTAGTGAAATGTGTGCTAAACTTTCGCTTTATTCTTTCTTGTCAGGTTGTCCATTGCTGTTGTACCTGAAGCGGTGACCATTTGCTGTGAGTTAATGATGTTTATCTGCCCTCCTATTTTTTTCTCCTCTTTTTCCTTCTGTGAAGTAACTATGAAAGGAACATACTATGCAAGATTTATTTGCAGTTAATAATACCAAACACTCACTTCCTTGAGAGAAATGTCCTTTAGCACATACCAGAATAAAAAAAAAAAAAGCTTTTGTATGTTATTACGTTTTGTGCCTAATCCTGAAAAGAGATAACCTAGGCCCAAACAGCTTACTATTTAATGAGGGTCCAGTCAGTGTGTGTGACCAACATTAGGAAAACCAAGGGAGAATCAGGGAAACAGCAGTAATATATTAATGTGAACAAACAGGTAAAATTACTATAACCCTGTACTGCCCATCCATTTAAGACGCAGTGTCATTGTAGGACTAATCTTGAAAGATTTGAAAGAATTAAAGGTAGTAGTGTTAAGCATCTCATCTGAGGAAGGTGCTACATCTTTGCATGTGAAAAAAAAGAGAAAGACTGGTGTAGTAACCAGTAGGGACAGCTTGTTTTGCTGTATGTCTTGGGCCTTGCACTGTAATAACATTTTATGCTTCAGCATACTGGCATACTGCTAAATTTTGTTCTCTATAATTTATCATACCTGGCTTCTTGTGGTTTAAGGGCAGGCGAGGTGTAAAGTGGAAAATAACACTGACTGTGTATGACCAAAAGAAGGTTCCTGAGGTATTGGAAGAGTTTGTATTTTTGTTTTCCGTCTCCTGATTTCTATATAAAAGTATATACCATTTCTTAGAAACTCCTGTTATGGAACTATACTGGATTTTGGAGGTCCATGTGGCTGGACTGTGTAGATACCAGAACATTATTGCTATGCAAGTATCACATCTTTTCCTACTGTAAGTATTGTTTGGCCGATGTAATGATCCACAGTTCAAGTATGCAGTTTAGGAAGGATCAGTACAAGTTCTGTTTTCAGAATATCTGCAAGATGGAGTTGCAAGCAATAAAAATATAATTGTTAATGTTTCTGAAAAGTATAAGATTTATTTTCCCACATGGAAATTGTTATTATAATACCATTTAACTGATTTTTCTAGGAGTAGAAATGGCTCTCTTAAGTCTGTTCTGTTAAAAAACCCCAACTCAACAATGGACAAATCAATATGGCTGTGTCTGGCTCTTCAGGTTGTGTTATATAACGCTTTCAGGAGTGATGAGTCTCTCTTCTCCTGTCTGAGGCAGATAAAAACTACATAAATATAAAACTGAAATTCACAATCTTGCATTTCAGGGTATGAACATAAAGGGTCAGCCTACACTAGGAAAATTCTCCTTGGGAAGATTCAGCAGTTCACAGTATTTCTGCCAGAGTATTTGTTAAACCAGGAGTGAAAACCAAAACTCATGCTTGTATAACTTTTACAGGGAAAATGTTGGATCACAGAATCATGGAATTGTGGGGGTTGGAAGGGACCTTCAGAGATCATCTAGTCCAAGCCCCCTGCCAAAGCAGGTTCACCTAGACCAGGCTGGACAGCAAGGCTTCCAGATGGGTTTTTAATATCTCCGGAGAAGGAGACTCCACAAGGATATCACTAGGACCTTGCTATTGTTAGTTTCCACAATAGATTTTAGAAAAATACACACTTCAAATTCACACTCAACCAATGTATTAAATACTCTTATACTGAAGGTGAGGTTTCTACTTGCTTATATATAGTTCACTGTCTTTCATCTGAATTGCATCCTTTTTAATGAACTTGGATGTTATCCTTGGTTTAAGCGTCTACCTAATTAAAACTTGAAATATGTTATAGTCTGGGAGCCTGTTATGAGGTCCATTTGTGTTAGAGATCTAGAGTTCTGGAAAACCACAGGGATGATCCAGGTTTCAGAGTTGAGCTCCAAGCCCACTGCTGGAGCTCCACTCCCTACTGATACTGCAGAACTGCCAAAGGCGTCTTTGATAGATGATGCTTCTGCTGGTGTTTCATGCATAAACATTCACTTTTGACAAGCCTGTGTCCCACCGCAACCAATCCTTCCCTAACTTCGCCCTCCTTTGTGCCATACACTGTATTTTGGTTGGGTGGCTGGAGATAGGTTTGAATATTATGGTGCATCTTTTTCAAAGAATGTCCTGATGTTTCTTTGTTCTGTGTGACTTTACATAGAAACTTCCGTGTCAATTAACTGGCAGCAGTTTTTGCTTCACAGTAATCAATGGAAGCACAAAAAGAAATCCTTTTCTATTTGTTTAAACACTTTGAATTTCATAGAGTGTCTATATTCATGACTGAACACCATGTGAGATCCGTATATTTCACTGAATTTCACTGAATTTTAGAGTTGGAAGGGACCATAGAGATCATCTAGTCCAACTCTCCTGC
Source organism: Tringa tobata (assembly GCA_033628505.1). NCBI lineage: Eukaryota > Metazoa > Chordata > Aves > Charadriiformes > Scolopacidae > Tringa > Tringa tobata. The sequence goes on along the minus strand of JAHREE010000287.1, from coordinate 8,614,036 downwards.
CAAAGCAGGACCACCCAGAGCATGTCAGATCAACATGTATAAACATGTAAAATGTGAGCTCCTTATAAACATTGTAACTGGCAGTGCCCGAGCTGAATATATTGCAAAAAAAAATTAACCAAAATCAGAAAAGGCATAGAAACCCTTCAGCAGGTATCCAAGTGTTACAAAAATCAGTGGCCTGTCAGACTTTAGGCTCATGTAGTATTTGTCACTAGGACTAGATATGAGACCATTGCCCATGAAGGTCCTGGGAAAAATGCTATTAAGGTAAGATCAGACTTAGAAAATGAAGATTTTTGCTCAGTGCAACTGCAGAAGGTAACAGTAAGAGATGTTAGAATGAGAAAATCGGTGATCACTATATTTACATTTTAAATTTTTAAAAATGTCAGTACTAAGCTAGTTACAAAGTGGTTGGTGTTTTTTCCTTTTTTTCTTTCTTTCCAGATTTGTGCTCATGAGTTGTTTGGCTACTTCTTCGTATCCCTCCCACTGTCAAAGAATGCAACAAAGTTCTGTCTGCAGAGAAAGCAAATACTGCAAGTAATCCAGCGTGTTGACAGGAAGATCAGTAAGTGGGAAATACATGATGAAATGTTAGACTCAGTAAACTTTGAAATGAAGCGAGAAGAGGTTGGTTTGGTTTTTTTCCCCCTCCCCTGTTTTAGGTTGTTCTGTTCTTTTTTTTTTTTTTTTTTTTTTTTTTTTTCAGAACAGGGGTGTGTTTTCTGTCTGTTGACAAACCTTCTAAAATTGAAATCATACAAGCAGCAGATATGGTCAGTGAAGTTGTGAAGTAAGAGATCAACTTTATAAAATATGTAACTCCAAACCAGGAATTATGAGCACATGTAAGGCAAAAGCTATGAAATACAGATCCTGTGCAAGAAACTTACTCCCTGTGGTTGAGTGTAGTTTTATACTGGGTGCTTTTTGAGGTGTGTTTTTTGGAGAGGTTACTGTGGAAGAGGCACTTGCGCTATCATCACAGCTGTCAACTTTACAGGTAGGATGCTTCTGTCCAGAGAACAAGCAATGAGGTTTTTAGGATTGTTCTGCTTTTTAAATTAAACTAGAGGGTTATGCTATACATTATAATTTGGGAGTTTGCCTCCATATCATTTAGGTATTCTACTTTGTATTATTTCATTCTTGGAAACTGCTGTACGGCAGAATCCAAGGTTTGTTCAGAAAGCTAACTGCATGGTTTACATCTATGGCAGTGGCTAAAAAGGGATGTTTTAGGGCCAAAGAAGGAAACAAAAAAAAAATAGATGGAAGACCTACTAGCTACTGCAAGCATATTCCTAACTAGGAGTTACTTTTCTGAATCTGGGCCTAAATCAGCTAGTTTTTGTTCTTTGTACAGCATATTATGAAAATGTAGGGTTAAAAATAGCTTTTTCATACTGTTAAATCAGTGACTACTGGACCACAGTTGAGAGAGAAAAATGCAGTCAGTAACTTAACACAGTAATACAACCTGCAGTGCTTCTCGCTGCTTAACAAAAAACTATCCCCCAGAACTATGGGTTCCTAGGCTTGTTGTGGACAGGGCACGGAAATAAAAATACTTATTAAAATTACTTAGTGGGGTCCCCTGCATTCTGTTAGAACTAGATCAAGCTGCACCCAAGTTGCTTCACTTTGCCTTGTTTTATATTGACCCAGACACAGGAGAAACGAAGCCAAGTGAAGTACACAATAAAAACGTTAACAAAAAACTTACCAGACTTGGAACCAGAAAAACTGTGGTTAATTTCTTTTCCTCCTCTGGGTAATAACACTTCAGTGGGTCACTACCTCTGCTTTGGGACTGAGAGACACCATGGGCAGGGCAGGGTAGGGCAGGGTTGAATCGAGAGGGCTGAACAGAGACGCCTGCAGTGAGGAAAGTGGTGATAGCAGCTGGTGTCCTAATCGGGGTCTGTGGGAATGTTTTTGTGTTGAGTTGTGGTTTTGTTGGTTTTTGGGGTTTTTTTTTTGTGTGTTTTTTTTTTTTTTCCGAAATCTGGAAGGCCAGCGTGCCACCTCCTGTTGAAATAAATGGAGATGGACAAGCTGTCCAACTGGTGAAATTTTTTTTCTATGCCCTTTTGAGCTGTTCTAAGAAGGAACAGTTCTTCCCTGTTAGCCCACACTCCAAATGTTAGATGTATAAATAAAAGTCTGGCTGTGTATTCTCATCAGTTTTATTTTGAGATTCTTTTTCTTCCATTCAGAACATAGGATTTTTCAGTTATTTTTCCGTATTTGTTACCCATGAAAAACCTGGAGGAAATTCAGTAATTCTGAAACTGGAAAAGTGTCTACATATATATTTTGACAAATTTGTTATGGCTATTTGGAAATACTAAAATTTCTCAATTCTTAGCTCTACAATCTGCTGTGCAACTGGATATTTCTTGGAGTTAAAAGTTTCATTGGACTTTAGGCTGCAGAAATAATTGGACCTTTAGGAACTCAGGCTGAACTTTGCCAATGTCTGGAGCATTTTGGTTAAAATTAGTTGCAGTAATAAATCGAACAGTTTCAGGAACACGCACAAATGTTTTCCCAGATTCTTTCCTTTTGATAGACATGCGCACACTTGTTTAGTGATGGACTTGCCTTAGTTTTAAGGTCTAACTTTTGTTTCTTTCTCATTGCTTTTTCCATAAGACAACAAATAATGCTAATCTCAAGCAACTGAATATTCATGTATGTGTGTACTCAGATGGCGGCCTTAGCCTGCAGACTTCTGGGGGTAAGAATTTCTAGAATAATAACTGCTTTACTGATTTCGATGTAAAAAAAAATAAATAAAATTATCATTGTTTTTTCCATCTTAATTTGAATTCAGAATTTCCTTTTGTGTTTAGCATCTGTATGGCAAAGTAACTTCTGCGTTACCTTCTTCAATTTGTTATACTATAAATGAATGTATTTTATTTTGACAGTTTAGCAAAAAACATACATTAGTATACAAACAGAACTCACTTTAAAGAATGTGTGTTCTTTTATTTTCAGTCTTGGTGGTAGTTTGTTATAACTCTGTTTTTTGACAGTTTACTTTTTCAACAAAGAACAAAAGGCAGTGTGAAACACAGGGTAGGAATCAAAAAGGCCTCGAAAAACAACGGTGCTTTTCAATAGAAATTAATTAAATTTTAAGCATATGAAGCTTCCCTACCTACTGCGTTTCTTTACTGATGTGACGGTGTGAAAGTGAAAAGCCCCAAAGCTCTGAGAGAGTCTAACAGCAAGAGACATGTGCAGCTTGGGAAGAGCCAGGTGTGTTCAGACCGAAAGGCGGCGAGAGCGAGGGGACAGAGGGACACCGCGCCAGCCCTGCCCCAAGTTTTCAAGTGCGCGAAGGGTTGGCAATTTCTGTGCCTGCAGAAGAAAGAGTTTTTACTAGCTTTAAAGACCAGATGCAGATGACTTGAGAGTATTTTAGGGAAAGTTCTCTTGTGAGATTTGTTAGATGTTGGAGCAGATTACCTAGAGACACTGTGTGGCTGACTAGGGGGAAGTTTTTGAGGGAAGTTACAGTAGGATCTCTCAGGGGGGAACCTTGTGACAAGATGAAAGAAATGAGCTCTGTCCTGTTCCAACATTTTTATTTCATAGATGCCATGGGGTTTAATGACATTCCCATAAATTAGTGTCTGGAACTAATGTTTTTATTGATGATAGAGTTTTCAACATGTTTGTGTGTACCAACACTGGAAGTTAAGGTCATGTTAGTAAACGGGTTGGCGTAAATACAGGCTGCTGCCAAAAAGGGAGGTGTCTCAGCTGCCTTTCCTCATTCACCACCAGTGCTGGGTTTCTTTTCAGGCTGGTTTTCAATTCAAGTGGGGTGACAAATACGCACAGCTTAAATGACGGCAAATCTGTCCTTTTTGCAGCAGCAGCTGCTGCTCAGAGTGACTGTGGAGCAGTAGCTTAAGGCTCTGCAGACAAGGGACAGTCACTGGGGTGCTACTACAAGTCCTGACTTAGGGCCTTTTCCAGGAAAAAACAACAGGCTGAAAGAGCAGCAAAATAAAATACGGTTGTCCTCTGTCGCAAACTATGGCCTTTTGTGGCCTTAAGTGGAAGTGTTGGGTATTAAGTTCAGTCCATGAGGCTTTAGCAATCAAGAAAATGAAGAAATTCCAGTTTTCAACTTTCCAAAAAATTGATAGCTGGAGAGAGGCAACCATCTAATAATGAAGTCAGACAGTGTACGGGTGCTGCTTCAAGTGGGCCATTGCTTCCAGCTTTGTATCATCTAGAAAAATTACCAGTAATGGCAAGAAAATGAGTATAGAATTGAAAATGATCACAGTGAAATATTAACACAGTGTCGCCCTGCAGTAGTGGTGAAAAAGTTGTATCACCAGCAGGAATCATATTTTGCAGGGGCAAAAAAGTCTAAAGGAGGTAGAAAAAAAAGGAGAAATCTGTAGTTTGCTATAACATTTTATTCATTTGCAATGTTACAAAATAGGTGTAAACCCTAGCCTAGCTAAAATGGTATCTTTGACACGGAGTTTGCAATATTAAGCATGATGCCCTGAAAAAAATCAAATAATCAGAGCTAGATTATTGAAGACTGGACCACACAATGCAACGCTAACTGCAGCCAGCCCATATTTCATGGAGTTCCAGAAAAAAGACAGCTTTTCTTTCTTACTCTGTCTCCTTGCTCCCACTTCTGCATACTTGCTGATTCAGTTTAAAATTTTTATTTTTATTTTTTTTCTTTAAAAGCCTCAAAGTTTCTGCAATGTCTGCCAGCTGCCAGATGTCTCCAACTCACAGATATTCCTGCAGAGCCCAGCAGAAGCTCGGACAGCTGGCACTTACCTAGCCCTCTGGCACAGTGGCCTAGAGGAATAACGAAACGGTCTTCCAGACCCCGGGTTTTCAAAACCTCACTCCCGGCTGTTAGCAGTTGTATACATTCAATGTCAAAGGTTACAGTTACAATTTTTCTGGGGAAATTGCCAGAGAGTTCAAGATCTCTTCAGGTCTGGTCTGTGCTGCTGAAGCTGGCAGGCGCGAAACAACCTGAGCTCTTCCTATACGCAGTTGTTGGGGATTTAGGTGTGTAAAGACGCACATAAATGCTTCCGTGGGATTTTTTTTTCACAGTCCAACAACGTTTTGGGGAGAATTAGTGGCCTTTTTGCAACTTCAGGTGCTTGATTGCTCTCTCCTGACCTGTCTCTCTTCGGCAGCGAACCCAGGGATGGCCGGAATATGGTTCACAATGGGTTTAAAAGCAGCTCCCATGGGATTACCCGGGCGAGGGTTAGCTGGGCAGTGCCAGAATTCCCTGAAAAATCCTTGAAAAGCCGGAGTGACGTCGCCCATTGTCTTTGCCCTGCTGTGTTCACTTGCGCTGTGGGACACGGGCTTTTCCTCCGAGGTGTGATCATGAGGAAGCCCACTCGTGTCTCAAACATGCCCTGAGACGCGGGGCCTGAAGGTGCTGCGCTTAACGAGGCGTTACGGCAAGTAAGTGCCAACGCCAGCAAGAAAATCTGCCTGTTAAATTAAGAAGGTCTGAGTATTTTCCATTTACTGATAGATCGGTAAGGGGGAAAGAGCAAAGTCGTTTTATCCCCCGATGAAAGCCCGCTGCAAATTAAATATTTCAAAAAGTGCGAGACCTGTCAAAGGTTGTATTTGAACAGTTTATCTCGCCGCTGCCACCGAGCTGTTAATGAGTTTGGCCCCGCAATACTCAGCAGCGAGTGATCACAGCGGAGCGTGAGGTGGTGGCACCGGGGGAGCCTCAGCACCCCCCGGGGCGGGGGGCTCAGCGCCAAGCCTCCGGTGTCCGGCGGCGTCGTCCCGGCAGGCGGAGGTACCTCCCGGCGAGTTTGAAAGCGCTTCGAGTTCCTCAGCGGC
>JAHREE010000287.1:8408610-8607915 GCA_033628505.1 Tringa tobata | reverse complement strand
GGGCACGGCGGCTTGGGCCGTGGAGGCGGTGCGGGGATTCAAGATGGTCTCTGGGAAGGGAAAAAGCCCGGTGCCGGGGGATCGGCGAGGACCGCGAGTCTGAGTGGAAAGGGAAGGTTTGCCATAAGTGAGGAGAGAGTTTGGCGTTTTGAGGGCTGAGGGAAGATAATTATTTTTTTTTCCTAGTGCGCTGTAACCAGGTCTTTCTCTTGGAAAACTGTGGAGTGGAAAATGCCTCGAATTTCACAATTGCATGCAAATATGCATTAATGTTATCCAGATTCTTTCACTTAGGGACTTACCAAAAGCTGCTCCCTCAGTAAGTGCGAGACCATGCAAACGTTTATGTATTTGTTTAAACCTTTTTTTTTTAAAGCTAAGAACCTAAGTTCTGCCATTTTTCGTACTTCCATTGGCTTCAATGGGGTTACTTATGGGATTAAGAACTTCTAGTATGATTGTGCAGGATCAAGCTCCTTTTGAAGACAAGACAAGATGTGTTAATTAAAAATATAGTCAGCTTGTTCTGATAAGGCAAAGACAATTAACCCTCTTGATAAGCAGCTAAAAACTCAAATTATCCATAGAATGACTTTTTTTTTTTTTTTTTCAATTAGATGCTATTATTGGAGAAATAGCCTTTGATGAGACCATATTTTCACATAAAATTGCAAGGCTCTTTTTATAGGTTGTTTCCCTCTGCAACTTTCCTATAGAAGGGAAGGGACTGGAAGCTGCATTCCTGAAAAAATACTCGCCATTCTTACAGCGAATCTCGCCCTCTTTTTTAAAAAATGAAATATTTCATCACATTCAGGCTGCTTCTCTAATCTTCCAGCACCAGTTATCTAAGGCTTTTCTCAAAACTGCCTTGAGTTTGTAGATTATTTTCTTCATTAAAAACCAATTTTCTCTTCTGACTTTCAGTGCCAAAACCTTGATGCAGTAAATCAGTTGAGGTTTGGAGATGGGGGGAATCGTGCTGCAGAAGCTACGCTCTGTTTCTTCCTCTCTTCCCCCATTATTAAGAAGGTGTCATAACAGAGTGTGGTGCTAGACAGAGCAGGTAAAATGACAGCACTCCATTTCCAAATGCTCAGCAAGTCCTGAGGGCTGTAATCAATACAAGTTTTTAGATTAAGCCTGGTAGGAAGTGGTGCACAGTTCAGACATGTTAGGAGAAGCTTAGGGAAGTGACTCAGGTTTAGAAGACCACTTCTGCTGTAGTGTGCTTCCAGTTTTTGCTGCACCCTGTCCAGCTTTGCTGTAGATGTGATCCTGTCACATACAAATGCTGTATGAATCAGTGCTAATGTGGGACCATCAACCTCTTCTAACTTCCATCTTGTACAGGAGACAAGGATAGTCTTCTTTTTCTCTTCCCGTCTGGCAGGGCTATGCCAGCCAGCATGAAGGCAGCATGGAGACTTGCTGGTTCCTTGTTGCCTGTCTCGGCTTGGCCTGCCTACTTGGCCTTTGAGATGATTTGGGATGCCCACAGGATGAGTGCTTAAATGGGCCTATAAAGCTTGAGGTTTGGCTCTCCCTTCTTGGTTTCATTTGACTGGGTAGTAACGTGACCTGCAATGAAACTATCTAGGCCATTTGGGATTTGCCAAATAAACACTGGGCTTGTTGTCAAACTGTATTGGCTGGCACATGCAAGTGAGTTAAGTAGTGCCAACAGGTATCGAGTTGATACAGACGCAGGAATTTTCCTAATTTGGTGAGGATTCCCTTTGAAAGGAGAGGAATTTGGTCATAGAACAGAAACAGATACTGAATTAGTGCTTCACTTCAAGGTTCTTATATGTGACGTGCATCCACAGTCACAGGTGCGCTGAGGAAAGCACATTCTCGCTACGTGTTATATTTTGGGGCAGGGGACGTTAACTCTGTGAAAGGGGTCGTATGGTAATAATGAAATAATTGGCATGCAACCACTTCTGGAATCCTTGCTGTGAGGACACCACTAATTATACTGCTTTTTACCAGCAGTTCAACAAGTAGTTCTTTGCACAGCCTTTCACATTTACCGATTGGTAAACCGGTGCATCTTCAGTGGGTAAAGGTAACAGCAGTGTGCATAGGCATGCAAGTTCAGTGTTTTTCCTTTAGGGCTAGTATTTTGCTTATGTTTATATCACAACATCTGCAGCAAGACTCGCTTCAAACTCCATTGGTCTGAATCATCTCCTTTAGAGTTATTAGGGATAAGAGATTCTTCTTAGGTTGCGCATCAACTGAGATGGGTTCTCATGCACTAAGTGCCAGCCAAAAGCTGCACAGTATTTCTTCTCCACACTTTGGAGTAAAAAAGGAATTGAGAATTTCTCCCCCCACTCTGGGATAGGATGGCCTTATGATAGCACAGACAGGAAAGAATCCACTCATCTGCTCTCGTCCACTGAGACCCATAGACCTCATCTGGTCCTCTGTGATATCTTCTCAAGAGAAGTCCTTTTGGATGAAGTGTGAACTTAAGGCTTTTCTTTGAAATGATGGACACCATAATCCTGCTTGTCTTGTATTTAATGTTTAAAAGCTGTTTTTCTATACTAGCCACAGAGCTAGAAAAATAAATATTGTATGTAGTGCTTGATTGGCAAAAAATTGTTTGAAGCATTGAAATATTTAAAGAGCAGAACACCCAATGGGACAGAAAATGAGCCCGTGCTGTAAAACAGTGCAGTATGTAAAGAATCACTAGCCCCTGATGGTTGCTGCTAATGTGATATTAATGTTTTTCTCGGGTAATGTAATATACCCACAGTATACAAGCACTATAACAATAACAGTTATAATCTTGGTTCATGGCCAAGGCACCCAATTCAAATGGTGGAGTATGTTATAGAGAATACTAATTCTTTGTGATATTCCAATGCTTTATCAATAAACGGAGGCAAAAATATTTTTCAGTTTATGTCAATGCCAGATGGGTTCTGCAGTCCTTTCTTGGTCAAAATTCTGAGGTACGTGATAGTTGTGACCTCCATTTACATGGCTTTGAGATGTCAGTGGAAGTCACAGTTGCTTTTCTGATTTATTGACAAAACAAGGAGATTGGAAGAAGTGGAGGTTAGAGGGCACAAGGCTTGCGTGAATTTAATCTTTTTTTTCACTAAGTCCCAGGGAAAACCCTAAGGAGACACTAGGCAAGCCTGCACCCTTTGATGGAGAATGCAGCAAGTTCCCTGTAGGTGGAAAGAAAAAGCACCTTCAGACATTTCCATGATGTATGGCATTACTTTCACTGGAGACTATAAGGTCCCAGTACAATAAACATTCTGCAACCTGGGCATGCTAACCTTATACCATTGCCTGGGACCTAGGAGAGAAATTAACTCCATTGTAAACAGCTCTGAAATGGAAAAACCTGGTTTTGTGTTCAGCCAGAGAGAAATGTGGAGGAAACTAACAGAGAATGAAGAACTAAACCCAGTTTTATTTTCATACTTTTGCTCTTGAATAAAATGTTCATTTGAACGAAATGCTTGCAAACAGTGGTTGCAGACAGTGCTGTGTCTGCTGCAACCTGCCCCTGCCTGCTTTCCCTTCAAAACCCAAAGCAGTGAGCAGTGTATGGAGATGCAGACCCAGCTGCTGATAATGCTGTTTGGGCCCAGAAGCAGTATAGGCGTGCTTCCCCGAAGGTAGGGTTTACTATCTTAAGTGTTGTGGGTCTAATCACTTCCAGGCTGCTGAGCTGTTATGTTGGTAGGGAATGCATACGTGAAGGCAAGCTTTGTGTCACTCCTCTGTACGTAAAGTGCAGTGGGCAGTCAGGGCCTGGGCATCACTGGGGTACCTCATACTAGTGCAACAACTTTTGGTAAATAGCATCAATTATCAACAAAGTATTTTCATACTGAGGACTGGACTGCTTCTGTTGAAATTAGCAAGCACGTTTTTGGGGTAGAGTATACTTTTCTGTTTCCTTTTGATAGAATATGTTTGGTTTCCTGGCAGTTCATAAATTTCCATAATTTTCAATGAATCTTCAAGCAACATTGGGTGAAATTCATTATTTGCAGACGACTAGCTCAGAAGCCTTGTGCTGCTGGTAAATTACATCCTGGTGTGATCTAGTGAGGTTCTGTTGAATAGGGAAATGCATTTTAGTGACTGTTTTAGATGTGAAAGTACTGAAAAGCACAAAGTTAAGTGTGCACAGGGAAAAGCAACATTGAGGTATTCATGAGGTGCAATGTCCAAATTAAACTATCCTAGTTCTTAAAGCTCCCAAATGGGCTGACTTGGAAGGCTATAGCAGATATGCAGGGGCTTTTCTGCTCCATGCTGTCAATTTAAAGTCCCATCCACCTTCCAGACTTCAATGGGTTAATCTCAGTATAAAAAAACCCCCAACATAATGGAATAGAGGGATCTGGCCTGGAGAATGCTTCTCTTCCCATGTATGAAAGGCCCTTTGCCAGAGTCGCACCTTGCAAAAAACACATGGAAAACTGCTGGATCAATAATAAGATGGTGCTATATGTACTTAGTTGAAGATTTTGTTTCTCTTGCCATTACTATATCTTATCCTGTGCAAGGCAGAGTGAATGTTATCCTCCACAAATCTGGCATCCAGTGGTTCAACTTGAGTCTGTACCCTTTTGTATCTAATCCTGCAAGACCCAGTTTATTCAAGATTTCCTGTAAAATCGCTTTTGGCTGAGTAAAGTCCAGGAGTGTAGGTCTATCTGTTGGCACTGATTGAAACAAGGTATTTAGCCATGAAAGCAGCAGACCTTGAAAACCCACAAGGGGACAACTTTTAGGATCCGTGTTATGGACATCTTAAACTGAGAAAGAAAAGAAGGAAGAAACAAAATCCTTTCCTTTGTTTCTAAGTTAAAAAATGCAGAGACACTTTTATTTTCATCCAGGTTTTTCATGCAATTGGTCAGTAGATCAAAATATCTATTCAGTACTGACTTTTTTTTTTTCTCAGTATCATCTGAATTGAGTATAATTTTTTTTGCTAGATTTTACTAGGCCAGAAGCTTCTGGGTTTGTCTGTGCATCTTTATGCGTTTAGAAATGTACGACCTGATTTCCTTAAAATGACTTTTATAGATAGTAAGAAAAAAACTGTACAACACAGAGAAGATAGATAATGTGTTTTAAAATTAATGTTCTGAAAGCTCAAGAAGTTCTAGTGTGATAATTCAGCATATCAATCCATTTCTACATTAAATCCTAGAACAAGATCATAAAACAAATCTTAATGATACCCATTCATTGGAGAATTTGTTAATGCATTTTTGTAACTCATATAGCTAAAAGTGAGCAGGGAGTTAGGTCTTGTCAAGTGCTTTTAAGGCTTTTGATGGCTGTGGCTATAATCAGTAAATCAAATGGCTTCTTTAAACTGATGGAAGACCCATATAATCAATGCAACTAAAACATGCTTTTTCCTGGATTTCTTTTAAGATCAGATGGGGGGGGGGAACGCTGACCAATGAAATTGTGAAGTCTCACTGCTAAATAGTATTTTTGTCCTTTATTAAGAATGGTGCAATGTGTGACTTACAACTGATGAACTTCCTAATTTCTCGTATTGTCTAAATGGCTTGTCTTTTTTATATTTTATTTTTAATTTCTCAATATGGACCATACTTCAGGGATAGGTGAAGAATGATGCTATGCATAAAATACTTATGACAGCTTCTGTGCACTTTCCATTTCAACTACTCTTGTCCATTATTCTACTTTTTTTTATTTTTAAAAAATACAGAAAATTATGAAGATTTTACAGCTACTGGTGTTGGAGGGATGTATTCTTTTCAATTTATACTTTTCTCATGGTAGAGGCCTACTGAGAAATAGTTGCTATAACAATGCAAAACAACAAATGTTGAGATGAAACCAGCAGTTTTTATCTATATTGCTGACTGAAATTAGAATTCATTTTCTGTAATGATTCAAAGTGAGTCACTTGAAGTTGTTGTTTTAGTTAGTGTCTCTTTTGTTACTTGTGGTAAGAATGATGAAATAAATTTTTAAATAATTCTTTTCAGCCTTTACTTGCACTGTGCTCTGGAGTACACATGACAGTATAAGTCATGTTTGACTGCTGCTGTAGCAGCCAAGGAGCTTTTAAATCCATTTTTGTTTCTGTAAAATAAATAGTTATATAAAACTTTTATAAAACACCTAAGTTCAAATAAAGCTTTCTATAGGATTTCATAATGCATTGAGGCTACAGCTTAAAATAATTTTGTCTCTGTATTAAGGATGTGCAATTTTGAGACCACTATATCATTATTCTATAGAGAGATCAAGTTGTTCAGTGGGAGATTTAAACATTGACACACTCCCACTCCAGGAATGAATACAAGGAGATACTGAGTGGATATGTGTATCCATGTAATGCCATTGACTTCTACAGGATAATGTGGGTGGAAGAGCAGAATTTTGTCCTATTTCTTTTATTCTATTATGTGAATAGTCTTTCAGTGCTTTGAGCAGCTCTGTACTTGCTTTGAATACAGTTACAGCACTTCTGTTAAAATGAAAATTTGGTTGGTTCCTGTCTTTCCTCCCTGAAGTGTGAGCCTTGAATCCCATGTATGCAAAGAAAGGATTGAATAGATGCTTGAAATTCAGTTTGACTTATTTGTACTGATTTAGGGCTCTATTTTGATCTCAGAAGTTACATTTGAACAATGTAACTAATCAGTGTGACTAAATGCTGCTGTTTTACTTTTTTCAAAGGTAAGACTAAACATGAGCAAAAATTCATACATACCTATCCTTTGGAAATTGTTATAGCAAAAGCACAGTATGAGCCGTGTGATTGTAGCAATTTTGATGGCCTACTTATAAACAATGTTCTATTTTCATTTGTTGTGTTCCCTACCAAAAATGAAACCATCTCTTTTTTTCCCGTATCCAAATGGTGCTTCTTGTGATGCAAAGTCACAAGTTTGGAAATACCAGAATTCTTTAGAAACTCATCTGTCCCTTGTACTTATGCTCTTTGATACAGTCTTTAATCATATGACAGTTGCACATGATCTTTGCCTACCGCACATTTCTATGCTGCTTTATGCCCAGCTAACGAACAGCAGCTAAGGAGGCTGTATCCCTCACCCCTACCCCAGTGACTATGGGTACCATAAGCAGTTCTTTTAGTTTTGCTGTAGTAGTGGTTTGTGTTCTGTAATGCTAGAGGTCTAGCTTTGCTCCACTGAAGGTCCATGGGAGGAGTTTGAGACATGATAAAAAAGACATGCTGATCTCCATAAACCAGGGTTCTGTCCTCACCCAACATGATGAAGGCTGTCATCTAGAATGAGGAGGGCAATTTCTGTTCTGTTGGAGGCTGATGGGAGAAGTAGCAAGTTTGGTGTAGGAGTAGGTCTTCCCACCCCAACTTGATTGTCCTTCCACTGATAGGGGAGTAAATTAGGAGCAAATCTTTTGAGTTTTGTATTTTTGTGATGACTGAATATTAACATATTTAAATGACATTCATGTATGGTGCCAACCTGAGCATACTTGCTTTGACAGACCTGCATACATATTTGAAAGTGCAGTGGGCACCAGCCTCTGTGGCTACCAAGGTCTGCACCACAACACATTGAGCAGAGGTTTCCTCTTGGTTGCCTCTGTGTGCCTCCTCTGAGCAGACAGCAATGTGGGAATGTGTCTGGCGGCGTTCTGGGAATGTGTCTGATGTTCTGCCAATGTGTCCCCGAAAAGGGCCTGTGCATCACTTGAAGGGACAGGGAAGGCAGAACTGGTGTGCTGGCCTCTGGAAAGAGTTGGGGGGCTCAGCTTGGCAAGGTCCACCTTACAGGAGCGGCTGGGATGCTATGGGTGTGAAGGTACAGCAGTGCAGGGGAACAGGAGGGAGGAAGGATTTCAGTAACTTGCTCTATGGTCTTTGCAAAGGAGGTGACCTCTCCTCAGTCAGCTACTCCTGACCAGCTATATGTCTGTGACATGGTGCTTCTTGGCAGGCATTTTGGTGGTCTGAGCAACAAGATTTAGTAGATACAGTAGCTTCGGTGAGGGTGGATGTTCCTAGAGACATGCTGCTGTTAGAGGATTGCTGTTATTGAGAAAAACATTTTCTGATTCTTCTGTGATGAGGTATTTTGTGAGTGGAGGAAAGTATTGGCTTCAGTGGCTGAGCAAAATCCAGTCTTATGTTTTGGAGGGAGTTAAAATGTTTTTCTTGTTGCTTTAAAGCCACTGTGACTAGTTTAAAGTGATAATCCAAAACGGGTCTGACATTTGAGTGTGTAAAGGCTGACGTGTAGATATACTGCAATGAACAGAACTGATCTGTGGAAAATGCAAGCTAGAAAATATGAAGTGGGGCTCTTCATAAAGTAACCAGTACTGCAGACCCTCATCACAGAAGCCCACCCTACTCATGCAAGTAATTTTGCTGCCTTTGAGATGCTACAATTCTCATTTGTGTTTCTGTAACATGAGGTGCTCTGTGCTGCACTTTACGTATTTCTATGCCTCCCAATGATCTTGCTCAGGCTGTGCCAATGCAGCACAAGCCAGAACCCCAAGTCTTCTTTTATATGAGCCCCTCTCCAGTTCCTAGCTCAATCCTTCTTGGAGCTGATAAGGTGGGCCAATGATACTTACAGCTTCTCCTTGGGCCAGGCAATACTGCTAACCCAATTGACATTGTGATAGAAATTGATTTCCTGGTAAGGGAGTCCTTTGAGTCCTTTCAAAGAGGTGCCTCAAGTCACTAAATAGTTTGAGTACTGCAGCTATTACGTGCACATTTTACCCCAAGCCTTTGAAGAGAATTTAGCAGTGGATTTTTTCATGATCTTCCTCTGATCAACTCCTTTCCCAGCCTTGTTGACCCACTTGTGAGTCCCCAAGAGGCTTTGCCCTGTGATACTCAAAGAGTTCACTAGAGCATCCCTCGTGCTTGTTGTGCAACAAAGCCACAGCTGTTTCCTGGCCTCTGGGACCCTGAGTCCCTACAGATGGAGAGGCAATATTTGCCCCAGTGGATGTTATTTAATATTTTCTTATGTTGGGAACAATTGTTAAACAGATTATGAGTTGTCTCCAAGCAGCACGTTGTCAGGGATGTCAATGCAATTGAATGTAAATGATAGCAATGAGAACAGCCCTTCTACCTCCGGGTTCTCTGTCAGAATAAACTATGCAGGGGAGTTATAAGTGGGAGTCCTTATTTTATGCTGCGTCTTGCCAGCGTTTGCACAGGCAAAACACTGTTGTCGGAGACACTCCTGAATAAATGTAGGCACAGAACCACTGTTGTGTCATTGTTTTGTCTTTAAAGAGATCTGGGAAGAGGAGTGAGTAACTGGAAAGAAATTCCTATTTGTCTCTGAGACCCTTTCTTTGCAGATCCTGTAGCTCTCACTGTGTGCTGTTAAGCCATAGCAAGTTAAAAAAAAAAAAAAGGAAAAGTGGATACAGGAAGTCTGGAAACCACCAATGCAGATTGTCTCTCCCTTTGCAACAAAATCGGGAAGAAAGGAATTGATCATCCTGAGCCTGGTAGCCTCCCAAGGAAAGCTGTCAGGGAGTGGTGGGTTGGAAACCTCTTTTCTGGCCTAGCAGTTTGGATGGTGCTACAGCTTCTCTCAGCTGCCTGGCTGCTGTGCTCACAGGGGACAACAGCTTCTCTGCAGGCTTTCAGCTACATGGGGAGTTCCCAAGCACTGGCCCCTGCAGGGCTTTTTTTTGGATCTAGGGATCAGCCCAGGGCAAGCACTAAAAAAGTGTGGCAGTGAAGCTGCAGGAGCAAGCCCCAAGATGAGGCAGGGATGTGGTGTTGGCTCCTGAGGTTGGGTCCGACTTCAGTATTTACTTATAAGCTCTGTAAAGCCTGGATGAAAGAAAGGTGAAGATGCATGTGAAGTGGGAACTAGCTAGAAGTGAGACACTTATAAAACAGTGGGATTATCAAAACCCCTGACTTGCTCTTTGAATGGATAGGTGCACAAGTTACTGCCTTTAAAGCTTTGTAGGTACGTAAAGAACACTCAGCCTGGTTGTAACTCAGAACTAAACCCAACCTGGGCTTCTCAATGAAGCATTCTACCTCCACCTCCTGGAGAAGCTCACCCAGTGTAGCCCAACAGCGTTGCCTAATAGGGATGGATAAAATACAGCAGCCAAGTTGCACTGACTTAAAAACTCATACGGTGAGGAGATTGGCATCTGTTCTCTATGATAGCTCGATAATCGTAACGGTCATTCAGGAGTTGAGGTGAAGGGTGAGCTTTCTCACTGCCCTCTGGCAGGCCCACACCTCATCGGAGACGCCCAAACTGCTGGGCTGTCAGTGGGAAGGGAAATATTTGCATGTTCTCTAAGTTTTGGAAACTGTCAGTCCAAAAAAAAATCAGGCTTACCTCAGAAGGTAAGCAAGTGGGAATGTCATTCTTTAGAATGTAAAGAATCTTGTGTATTATCTGTGAGAACTATGGTTATGTTAAATATTAGGTGTCGTAAGTTGTGGCATCAAAGGGCAGGGACTCCGCCAAGTGGTGAAACAAAGAGGAAGACCTTTATTGTTTCACTTTTTCAGCATATATAGTTTCTACGCTTTGATGACGGGCCTAGGCTAACCAATTACTATCTACTTTGCTACAGTGTTACTTTTTGGCTACAGTGTTACTTTTTGGCTACAGTGTTACTTGTTTGCTACATTGTTATCTCCTTGCCACGTGTCACACCGCCCACACATTACCATAGAAGGACATTGTTTTACTGTTCCCAAGGCCTCCTTCCCACCAAGGCGAGAGCACCTGCCCAGCTCTCGCTCAGCACCGCGTCTCCAACTTCCTCATTCCCCACACTAAGTAATATAGGAAAGGGAAGAAAAACCCTTAAAATACCCCCCTTTTTCATTGTTTTCCATAGTTTAGCTTGAATCATAAAATGGTTAAAGTTGGAAGGGACCTCAAAGATCATCTAGTTCCAAATAAAAAGGGGGTAAGAGCGCTGTCGTACCTCACAGAAGCATTGCAAGGCTAGTTAAAAGCGGGATTAGCACAGTAACGGTCATCCAAAATGTGTCCTATATAGCTTTTAATTAAAAAAAGAGATTATTTATCCAAAGACAATGTTGAGGTTTAAGTGTGAAAGGAAGGCTGCTGCTTAAGTCAATAGAAGCTCTTCAAGGAGCTCTTGAGGAAATGGAGAGAAGGGAAGATGTTGAGAAGGAATGCGTGCATGAAATAACACCATTCAGATTAGGGCAGGGCCTGGCTTAACATTTGTATTTGCATATTTTTTTGTCATTTTTTTGTACTTCCTGATGAAAATTTAAAAATATCCTAACGCAGTGCAATGCAGTGTTTATAACAGACACTCAAAAGCACTTGCTTTAGCAATGAGAAATGACTTGGCTTACTTATTCATAGGAAGGGGTAAAAGACGTGTATTGTTTTTGGAACAAAGTGCTTCAACCAAGCAAAACCCATGGTATTTAAAAGAGACTGTGAGAAACAGAGCAGTTAAAGTGTCTTGAAGTTATACTACTGGTATATTTCATTCTAAAGAGTGTATAAAGATACACTTAATCATGCTCATGGGATTGGGCAATGGATTTAGATAGCTGCAGGAATGTTTTATTTAAGCCCACTTGAAGTTTGCAACAGGACAAAAGATTTTGAAAGGAAAAGCTAAAATAAATAAAATTCTTTGCAATTAATAGGTAAAATGTCGCTTATATCTCTTGGTTGCAGGAAGCATTAACGACAGCTATGTATGTTTGAGCAGTTAGGGTTAGATCCTGAAAAGTAGACAGCACAGACTCCCTTAAAAGCTCCTCTTAAATACGGATGCTTCTTAATCTCATGCATCAGCTCAGCCTGTCTTTCAAAAGTCAGGGGGTCTTTGCAGCTGTGAAAGGAGCCGCCTCCTCCTCCTGCCTGCCAGTGCCCAAGCACCAGCCCTGGCACAGGTATCGTTTGTTAACTGCACAAGAGCCAAAGCAGCAGAGAAATGCTGCTGGGCCCAGCATTGAGTATGTTCATAATTTGAATGAGATATCAATCATAAAAGAAGTAGCATGTGCAGATCCTGTGAGAATGGAGGTGTGAAACCCACTCAGTGTTTTTCTTACTGGCTTGTACAGCAAACAAAAAATTCTTTCTACTGGTGTAAGTACTAACCCTGGCTAGTCCGGTATCTAGTTTGGAGCACTGTGCTGTACACATCACACAAGAAGTATTTGAGTTTGTGTGGCTGGCAGTGAAGGCTCTACTGAGAGGAGCCACTCCGTCTACATTCAGAAAGGAGAAATATTGCTCATGTGCTCTTTTGGCTGTGTGTAAGAGATTTCACGTTCAAACTGAGTGTTGTGGTGGATCAGTGCACGTGGCACAGAGGGAAGCAGTTTGGTGAATCTGTCCTTGGTCAAGGGATGAATTTTACCTGCTTAACCATCATGTGTTTTCCTTGCATAAAACCATCCTCTTAAGCTTGTTTTAATTATTTTTTTTTTTTTTTTTAAATAAGGTTGCATTTAAAATTAAAACTGGAAATAATCCTCTTGACTGCAATGGGAATAGCATCTGGGAAAAACTGTGCAGGGACTGAATCAGTCAGGACTGGGTCCTGAAATGAGTATTTTCTCTAATGCAACCATAGCCTTGTCTAATGTCTAACTGATGTGCTTTTTCTAACAGATACTAATTTTGTCTTGGGTAATGCCCAGATAGTGGATTGGCCCATTGTCTACAGCAACGATGGATTTTGCAAGCTATCAGGATATCACAGAGCAGAAGTTATGCAAAAAAGCAGCACCTGCAGGTATTTGGGAAGAGATTTATTTTCGGTTAAATAGCTTGTAGTATTGTGCTTGTTGCTTGAGGAGAAAAGTAATCTGTTTATTCCAGTTTTGTCTTTTATCTCCTTGGGCTGCATCTGTCAAATACGCTTTCCAGGTGAAACAAAATCAAAGAAGGACTATTTCTAAATAGGTCCTTTTCACACTGTAAACAAATGGCTTTGTGTCTTTGCCTAGAATCTGACTTGAATTTCTTGTATTATTTGTAGTTTTATGTATGGAGAGCTGACAGACAAAGATACAATTGACAAGGTCCGGCAAACATTTGAGAACTATGAGATGAACTCCTTTGAAATCTTGATGTACAAGAAGAACAGTAAGTAGTTGATTGGTTTCTTTGTTAACATAGGTGTGTAAAGTTGTTTTAAATTACAATGTAAGATGCAAGTCTGTCAGCCTGAAGGACTATGCTTTTTCTAGGGCTAAATAAGCCCCGTACAAGGATGAAATGAGAACATTAGGGATGAAAATCAACTCAGGGAGGCAGATGAAGCTCTCTAATTTGTTCTGACGTTTAGAGCAATTTGTGTGTGATGCTTTAAGACAACACTCGAGATTCCATCAACAATGATAATACACAAGCTAGATTTGTGCAAATGGTTTCTGTTACATAGAACATACTTTTTCAATTTTTAAAAATTTGACATAGCAAAGCCAGTATTTACATGCTGTTTCAGAATAAAAAGAACCCATCTTTTGTTTTAGAAGCTGAACTACTTCTTATGTTTTTAGATGAAACTGTCTTTTGTTTTGGACAAAAATTCCTTAATTGGGATATGGTTTTCTCCTAGGAATTTCAGTCTGTCTGTAACTGCGTATGTCAAGAAATGAACTACTTGCCCATAAGGTGTTGCCGCATCTAGTGTTGGCTGTGTCATGGCACAGTTACTGTCATCTACCTAATGCCACTTGAAGTGTAAATGCACTGAGGTCTTTAGCCTGGCCAAATGTTAAGCTGAAAGTCTGCATTCTGTAACTAATTTCACTATTAACAATTTTGCCTTCTAATCATGAAACTGGTAGTGTCTGTGTAGAGGGGAGGGTACCTCCCAGAAGCATCCTGCTGGCAGCTCCTTCCCATTACAGCTGTGCTGATCAATTTGAACATCAGTGGGCATGGAGGACTTTAATCACAAAATATATCATAAAATGCTATGATGTAATTTTTGACAGTTAATGTTGTTGCTGCTTTGTTTCTTGTTAGAAAGACCAGTATTCTGGGGAAAGGTTATCCAATCTATCTGTGTGTGTGAACTGTTGGTATTTCTCTAGAAATGCCCAACTAGTACTGATGGAGGTTGGTGAGAGAATCACAGACACATCACAAAAGCTAAAAGATAATGCTTATGTATGCTAGTGCTGATCTGTGGATGTGTGGAGCTGCTTGTTTTCTATCAGGATTAATCTGTTCTTCTAAGAAGTAGTAGTGCCAAAGTACATGGAATTGGTTTTTGTAATTTTTTTTAGAGAGGGGGAAAAAACCAACAACCCTTGAGACATTTTTGCTTCATTTCTCTTCTAGTCTTTTTCTTCTCTTTTTAGCCTGAACAAAGAATCATGACTTCTCACACCATGCTGTTAACTAGGACTCTTCTGGAGCACAACTTTGCTGGTCCAACTCGTTTGAAAAGCTACATGTGCTGAGTGGCCTTGCTTTGTGCTTCTTTCCTTCTGGTGTTATCTGCCTCCAACGTTTACCTATTTCTAAAAGCTGATTTCTGTTCCTAGTTTAGTTAGTGGCCGTGGGGACATATGCAGCTCACATCTATGCATCCAAAGCCAAGTAAATAAGCTGCAGTCATGGGATCTAGGAGGGTCTGGAATTCTCTCTTAGTGAACAGTGATTTGGCACCAAGAGGCTCTGCAGCTTCTCCTCTGTCATTGCTGCAGCATATGGCCTGTAGTAGAGCCTGGGGCCTCTCTGTCTTTTATGCAGATTAAAAGAAAGGTAACTGCGGAGTGAGGAATGTTTCCTGCCCTGCTGTGCACTTCCCTGAGGAGAGGCAGCCTAGAACAAAGTCCAGCTGTGCAGAGGCTGTGTTGTGCGACACGCCAAAAAGCAGAGCTGCGATGGTTCTGCCGAGCGTGCAGAGGGTCACAGGCATGGGAAAAAGGAAAGCATAGCTCTTGCTTTTAAGTTTAACAAAACACAGTGCTCTTATGTTTGTTAGATTCATAGCTTTAGAGGTACATTAACTACTGTTGCAGAGACTGACTAATAACACTGGAGAGTTGTAACTGAAAAATACTGAAAAGGGGACATCCTGGAGCTTTTTCTCAGAATCAGCCACATCGTAGAAGAGCATTGGCTTGTTTGCAAGTCACTCAGCACCCAGACTGCTAAGTGGTCTTGCCTTTGTGGTCACCTTACCTTTGCCGGCAACTATAGCAGCTGCCTGCTTGGGCAATGAATGTGATTGCTTTCCACCTACTTTCAGTTTGAAGGGTTTGGAAAGGACCTGAATGTTGTTAGCTGTCTTTTTTCTTCCTCTTTTTTTCTTTTTATTTCTGTCTCTATTCTTCTCTTATTCTATTTTTCTTCTTCAAATTAGCCAGTAAATTAGACACGAAATAGATTTTTGTTGTTCTTTACCTGTCCACTCCCTCCCTATAAACTAACAGTCATGATATATAGCAAGTTTTTCTTCCATTTTTGTGTTGTTGAATAACTGGTACATTTTTCACAGCCTGCACGTTTCATGTACTTCTAGCTGTTTTAACAATACAATCTCTCTCTTTTTGTGGAGGGCTGTGGGGGCGGAAGGAAAACAAAGCAGGAGTTTCGGGTTAACTATGATGTTGCTAGTGCGGGTCTATCTTCATCAGCAGCAGTCGTCTCTCTCTGTCTGAGTAACAATCAATTATATCCTGATCTTACACTAGACATGTCAACAATAGATGGAGACATTAATAATGCTACTAGAAGTGATAACCTTTTTTTTTTTTTTTTGACACTGCACTCTCTATGGTGGTGACCCAGTGCTAGTCCCTACTGGGTTGTCTGATGAAAATACCCCATACAGATGTTGATAGGTACAGTGTATTCAGCAGCTTTATTGCAATTCACAATATCAACTCTAGAAACAGCACAGGCTGTAATATTCAGAAGAATGATACAATTTTCTGCCTTCATCATGTTTGTATTTATGCATACTGCCCCTACCCCGGCCTCTCCTTTCTCTGCCCAGCCCTCCTCCCATCCAAAAGTGACTATCCTCGCTCTTTTCAGATTTGAAGTTAAGATGCAATAGAGATTTGATGGTTGCTTGGGCTAGGCCCTTGATTCCTTAGCAAATGTGTGATGATCATTGCTATTCTCTGGAAGAATTGCTTCCTAGAAATGCAGAGCTCCTTCATCCTTCAGGATAAATGGAAGTAATTGGAGCGAGCAGGTGCACAGCCACCAGATTTTTGTCATTGAGGCTCTGATGCCACCCCGTTGCATTCAGTAGAGATTCATGGTCATACCTGGAAGGAGACAAAGTGAAAGCTTTCTTTAATCTGGACTGCAAAATGACAACAGACAGGTTGACAGTAATTTCATGTGAGAGCTTCAGTTCCATTTTTTGATTAGATGTGAGTGTTCAGTGATGCTGGATGTATTGTTTATTTTTATATGGGAACATGAAAACATTGCTAAGTCTCATTGAAATCGGTTGGGTTATGTTAATTTACACCAAGGAAGGATATGGCCTAATGTATTATAAAATATTTTGTATCTAGTCCTATTCATATCTTAGCTTATCTGAACTGATGCAGCTTAAACATCTAGCTTCTTATGAGACTTTGACAGCCATTTGTTAGGCTTTTATACTTTATAGCCAGCCTCATAAATTATAATGGCTGAGTAAATTAACCTTGGACTTTCATTGCCTGTTTTTCCATCTACAACATAGGCCTGGGTTACAAGCAGTGCAAAAGCAGGCTTCTTCTAGATGCACTTGCTTCCATTATTGCCGAAGTAAATTTTTGTAAGAATATAAGTTTACTTGTTTCTGTCTGCCTCTGAAGAGTTGGTGCCCATTTGAAATCTAACCCCCCTTTCTGTGCAATGCTTGATCTGCTTGAGTGGAAGAATATCAGAAGTGGGCTGGACTCTTCAAAACTAAAACGGATGAAGAGTTACAAAGAGTCCTCAAGTGTTCCCTGTCTGAGCAAAGACATTCCCATTGCTCCCCGTGCTGCGGAGAGTTGTGACACCTTTTTTTCTTAATTTATTTTTTATTTTTTCAGAGGTTTTCTATGGGTGAGGCCAGTGGAATGGCAGCAGCCAAAGGGTTGGCTCTGGGTAACTATTTTGCACACTGCAAAGTGCTTTGGATAAGCAGTAGCTCTTCTCTGAGTACCTATATTACGGTAAGAGTCCCAAAGGCTGGATTTCACTTTCAATTTATGCTGGGGTTCACTTCCCCAGTTTTCTGGGTGCTTGAATGTTTAACAGATTTAATACTATGAATATTTGAGTGGGTTTTTTCTTTTTGTTTGTTGGATATTTTTTTAACACATGCACCATCCTCCCACAATATATTAGAAGGCTTTAGATGTCAAAGAATGACAAATAAGCCCAAGACAGTGATTTGGTAGATTCTATTTGTGCTTACCCCTGGGACCAGTGCTTTCTACAGAGGTTAAAAAACAGACAAACAACCCCATCCTAATTTATAGAGTGCAGAACTCACTTCAGGCTGGTAGACCTTTGATTGCCCACCATTAGGGAGAGTTTCTTATGACTGTTATTGGTGAAAATTATTTTAAAACATTTATATTTGTGTGTCCTGTGCCACTAGTGTCTCCAGATGGAAACCTTTGCTAAACCAAATCATTGCATAGGACCAGAAGCAGGGAAGAGTGAGGGTGTTGGAGTGAAGTGCCATGTATCCTCCTGAGCCTCCCGTTGAAATCTAGCTCTGTATTTGTCAAGCAGTATGCACACCTGCATCTCCTGTGAAATCCATCTGCATGAGTTCAGTACCTTCAGCAAGGTCAAATCTCAGTATTTTGGATTCATAAAACTGATAATTCCCAATGATCTTGTCAGCTTCAAATGTGTTGGCAAGCAAGACCTGCTGTCATTTCCTCAAAGATATACAGAACAGTAAGACTTTCCAGTAATAATCCTTAAGTATTTTATCTGGGGTAAATGGAAAGAAGATATCAAGACTTCCTCGTGTCTTCCCCTTCCTTATACTCACTTTCTGTTCTTCAGAGAACTCAGAATCGACAAAACCATATCAACACCACTGCAGTACAAGTGTGTGTGTGCTGAACCTTTTTCTTACTGTGTTGTTTCAGTATCACAGGATAACCCCTATGCATAGCGATTCCACCTTTGGGGGCTGAAATTGATTTTCCTTATCTTAGCATGTAAAGATCTGACCTTTAGAAGCATTAGCTGCCAGAGCATAACAGCACCAGATGTGGAAAACATGAAGGTAACAGCTTTTAAAGTGCTGGAAATGTATTTTAAGGTCTATTAGTATTGACACAGGGTGGTGAGCTACATACTGAGTTGGTTTGTTCTCATTCAGTGCACACTCACTGCTAGAAGGTAGAGTCTATAGGAAGATTTTTGCTCTTTGTCTTGCATGGTCAAATGTCAGAGGCTCCCCTGTGCTCCCAGTTATAATAATCTGTGTGGATATAGATAACTCTTTCTGATCACACCTTATCAGCTGGTTTGCTAATTTGATATTGGACAAACCATGTGGTCTGCATGGGATAGAGATAATCTTCTGCTGAGTACCTGGGTATAAGTGAAACTCCAAAAGAGATGATTGTAATGGTCAGCTGTGCTGTTTATGTAACTGAATTCCTGCTGTCTGCATCACTGCATGTAGGAGTTGGTGGAGACAGCACAAGCTTTTATCCTTTTCATTTCCATACTGTTTGACTGTTTACCTTCAGGGCAATACCTGTCTGATGACTGTTTGACTGAAATATTATCAAGTAATGCTGAGGTTGTGCTGCTTTGAGGAAACTTGTCCCATTCAGTTAGGGCACCGAAGACATCAGCTGAATTGCCAAAACTTGTTGTTTTCATTATGTTTATAAACTGATTTTGCTTTACTTTGTGGAAAGAAAAATTGCTTATTGCAGTTTTATTTAAGCAATGTGCTTTCTGTAATTTTGAAAAACAGCTGGTAAATTGACCTCTGATTAAATGTTTCAAGGTATGGGGAAAGAGCGTATTTAGACAGTGATTTTTATATTCATTGTAGCCTATTTTTGTTTGACAGGAGGGAAAACTGAAGGTGAGAGGTCATCAATATGCTTGGGGGGAGAAGCCAGAAAGTTTCTGAAGGACCTCAACCAAAGTAAAACAGCATGTTAAATGCTGGTGTTCCAGCTCAGCAAGGGGCTGAACATCATATCACTGTTGAAATACACAGGACTGGAAAAGGGGAGAGGGATGAGACAGTTGTATCTGTGTTACAGATGGGAAATTAGAAGGTGTAGAGACATTTACTGTGTTAGTCTGAAGAAGACTTGGGACCTGAATCACAGCTGTTAAAATTGTCTTGCCTTTAATGCACCACTGTAAGTACTGTGCTCAAGCCAGTGAAAACTATTAAGAGATGCATCTTTTAATTCTGGAATTAGCTATGTAATATTGGTTCCATGGGATGGACTGGTCCTATGGCTACTGTCAGAAGTTCAGTGTAGATTTTAATTTCTTCCCAGTTGTTCATACTGCTTCTCCACCAGCTTTGATGTGACGTTCCCTTTTCCAGCAGGATTGGTCCTATGCCATTAGGCAAACTCTGGATTCTTTCACTGTTGATTGCAAATCTAACAGAAGCCAGCGTGGCTCACGAGTGTTTATTTCTTTGTTTGTACATTGGCATTATCATTGAATTTTGCCAGTAAGAGAGTTTGCCAGGACTGAACACAAAATGTAAATGAAAGTAGATGTATTGTTGGAAAGACTGGTAAACAGTTTCTGCACGGCTGTACGTCAATGCAGTCTTGGGGGCATATGATGAAGTTACTCTTGTTTTGCTATGAGAGCTCTGAAACATGCTGCAGGTTCACTCCCTGAATAACCCATAGTCTGAATCTAAAAATCACATTTTTCATTAAAATGGTCTTGTTTGTGCCTCTTGCCAGTCATGATTGTCTGGCTGAGCAGGTACATGGGCTTTGACACCAAGTGTATGAGGGCTGCCTGCAGGAGGTTGAAATTCTAGTTTCCGACCTGATTTATAAGTGGTTTATACTTTAAGCTTTCCTGTTTAATAGTTAAATAAACTGTTTAATGTTTGAAAAGTAAAATTCTTCTGATAATTAAACCAGTATGCAGGAAAAAAGCTGAGCACAGCCACATCTTGGCCGAGCCTTTCAGAATGTTCCCACAGTTCAGATCCCAGTTCTGCTACGAATGAGCTCCTGGTGGCAGAGCACTGTTGAAAGCCCATGCAACCCAGTGCTGTGAGCACTTGCCTCATGATTGTATTTTTATATCCACTTGTCTACTGTTCACACAAGAGACTGACAAGATGGTGGGGAGCATGCTGCAGGGAAAAATACTGAATAGTGTTGGGGAGACAGATACACGGCCTGGCAGAATTTTCCATCTGCTTATTTCTGCTATTGCTGTGTTACTGTGTGAATCCAAAACTGGAAGATGATTTACACAGACCACATGTGCCACCTTGACTTTATGTTCTGCCCTGCAATACACCCTGTTCATGGTGCTCTGACACGAGAAATTTTAAGGGTACCCAAATAGTGACGGTCATCAAAACAACCTACTTTTAGCTATCAAGGAAATCTGGATCTTTCATATTGCCTGTGGGTCACTAAGATCTACACTTGGTTCTAGGTAAAACAGTGGGGTTTTTTTCCTTTCTACTATAAATAATGCAGCACAGGAGTGGGAGTCAATGGAGTCAGAAAGTAAGAACCGTGTTGATAGAAGCTCCTTGCCCTGCAGCAGCCTTCTACAGGTTATTGGGAAAAGTCTTTCCTCTTGCTGCATTCAGAACACTTTAGAAAAATCTTGCAACAACATATCATAGGGTAATCATAAAGAGAAGATGACAGCATGTATCTGGCAACTAGCCAGAATGAGAGGGTGAATTGCATACTTTCTGTTTGTTTCTGTGATGTGTACAGCATCTTCAAAAGCAGGGTAATAAGTTTTTATAGCTGTGAGAGGCAGAGATGAAGTCGAGTGTGTAATTCAGCCTCAATGCTATCAAGGTGAATATTATGAGCAGCCCATAGCAGAATGACTGCAGCTTGAAGTAGCTAAACAATACAAAGTGTTTTTGGGGAGGGGAAAAAATCCCTAATCAAAAAAGCAAGTGCATGTAGATGGAGATCAAAACGCAAGACTGTAGATGAAGATCCTGGCTGATTAAAAAGTCGCAGTGTTAGTGAAGTGGGCAAAATAAAAAACCATTAGTCACCAAGGAGTCTGTGTAAAAGCAAGGTACAGATTTGATCAGCCTCAGAATAGTTCACATGTGAAGATGGGAAAAACAAGTAGGCAAGAAGAAATGGAGATAGGAAATTTTAGGAGCTCCTGAGAAAGGGTGAAGGGTGTTACTGTCTTGAAAATTGCTGTTGGCTGCTTTGTGGCAGTGTCTTCTAAGCTCATTAGCAAATTAATGATGATTTTACTGGCACAGTTACTTTGAATCTTTTCTTGCGTTTAGCATTTTTGTTTACTCCTACTTTATTAGAAGGGGTTGTTCAGGAATGCTAATTCTTTAAAAAAAAATAAAATATATGTATAGACCCCTGAATGCTTTCTGCCATGCAACCATGATCCAAAAATGACCATCAGTTATTCCATCTGGATTTCTCTGCTTTTTGAACAGAGGCCTCCATGCATCATATACCCTGCTGTTTATAGAGGTGGCTGTACATATGGCATGGAATCTCGGCCAGGGTTTGAAACTGCCTGTACTATGCAGGCACAGTGGGAGCCTTAGGAATTGAACTTCGTTTATGGAAGTTTTCCATGGATCTTGGAGATGCCCTGGCTTTCTGTGGCCAGAAAAGGTTGCTAAGTACAGAGGCTGGGAAACAGCCAGGTGAGGTACTGGTAGCAAACAACCTCTGTTTTATTAACATAGTTGATTAAATAAAGCTGCCTTTGCTTGCTTTGCTGATCAGTACCTTGTGAAGTACCTGAGGTTTCCCTGTGACCCTTTGACAGTCAGGAAGCACATGTAGCCCTAGTTATAAATAACTATTGGATGAAATATACCATGTAGTACTCATGTTAAAAAAGTGAGCAATTCAGGTGAAAGAGGATCTGATCTCCAGCCTAGAGGAGAATCCTGTGATTGAGAAAGGATGATCTTAGAAGATTGTTTCTTTTCTTTCTAGAATAGGCTTTCCTGCATAAGTGACAATAACTACGTGTGGTGTTGTTTATTCTGGTTTTCCTAGATGGTTAAAATCCTGCTGATTTTTACATCTTATATTGGCCCCTGGTAGGTAGACCCTTCTCTCCAAACATTGCTCACAAGAAGCAAACCTGAATCCTCTCTTTGGCTCTTATATCGTATGCCTGAAAAAGCAACCGTGAGGTTTCTTTTGTCATCGTTGAGGGTGTAGGGACAGTCCGAAAACTCTTGTGCAAGCTCCCTGCGGGCCTGGGCCTGGTGACCCTGGAGTCTCCTGATTGCCATGCACCTCACAGCTGGAGGAGGAGTCATCTTTTTGTGACCAAAGTTAAGACTGCAGACTGAAATATGGTGCCTTCAAGGAGGACATGTTACGACATGCAGAAGCCAACCGCTTTGTTCTGAGCCCTTCAATTGGCTTATACTCAAATGTCACTAACATTGGTGTGTTGACTCCTGTGAAACAAGAGTGGTAGATGCTGTCTTGTTACATGGAACTTAATTGCTATTGCTATGGTCTTTTCAGCAGCCTCAGCAGAACTGTCAAAAATGTAGAAAGGCAGGGCTGACTGACAGTTTTGCTCCTCAAGGTGGTCTGTGTGGATAGATGTCAGGGAAAATTGACAGCAACATCAGAAGGGTCATTATCTGGGATCATCTTCTGTGATGTGCAGGCTCTAATCTCTCAAGCAGTTTTCTTTAGTAGTTTATCTGCTGCAGAATTAGAAAAGTACAGTTCTATGCAGTACAACTTACTGCTATCCACAGCCGATGGCCTGGTCCTGATGGCTTGTTCTTTCCTGAATTCTTGCGTCTTGCTTCACACTAGAGTGATTGTGAGCAGGCTCAGGACAAGGCAAGGTGAAAGGCAGCTCGTAGAGGATTTCCCTGGCATGGGGAGATTTGCAGGCTCGACCAGAGCTCCCAGAGCTTGGCTCTTGAGGACAGAGGCTGATGTAGTTGTTAGGGGGCATGGTGCTGCCTGTTTGCAAAGAAGGGTAAGGTGAACCAAACTAGTCATGCTCTTAATTTGAGACTCTGTTATTATGGTCATGGTCTAGACACAGTTGGCTGTTCTCGAGTCCTGCACAGAACCAGCAAGACTGTTGTGTGCACACTTTGTATGTACGCGGAGCGCTTCTTTCAGAAGATCACAAAAAACTTTATATGTTCAAGTACTCACTTCGTAGACGAAGCCCAGAAATAGTCATCCCCAAAGATTAAAAAGCTAATCAGAGGCAGAACAGAGAACTTAACTAATGCTCTTGTCAGCTGCTTTGTCATTTTTTCTAATGGGTGTTTGTGAAAAAAAACAACATTAAAGTAACATTTACAGATGGCTGATTTTGAAGTGTAAACATCTAAACTCGCACATTAACTGTTATGCCTACCATTGACCAACTTTTTGATATGTTTGTTTCCAGGAACACCTGTCTGGTTCTTTGTGAAAATTGCTCCAATTCGAAATGAGCAGGATAAAGTGGTTTTATTTCTTTGCACTTTCAACGACATAACGGCTTTCAAGCAGCCCATTGAGGATGATTCATGTAAAGGTTTGTCTTTTTCACAATTATCTATTTATGCTGCTTCTGTTTGTTTGCTCTGGTCTTGAAAGAGCTGAAGTCCTTTAAATACCAAACCCGAAGAATTAGATGTTGAAATAGCCTGTAGCTATGCCACTGGGGATTGCATTTGGGCGAGGAATGGTTGCTGGTTTCTTAAGCGAATTGGCTCTGACCTGCACCGGGAAGGGTCATTGCTAATGAAACCCCCAAGTGCTTCAGGAAGCAGACTTTACTTAGCAAATAGTTGCTGCTCTTCCTTTTAAATTCATTATTAATCTACACTCCAGCATAGTCTTCAAGTAGTCTCAGTGTTGCTAAACAACCTCTTTGATGTCAGAGGGAACTGAAGGGTCTTGGGCTCCGCACAAATTGTTCGTGACACTGTATGGAAATACTGAGACATTAACCCTGTCTGAGTCTAGGAAAATTCTCAATAATTTCATTCTGCCTGACTTCCCATTACTTACTATTATTATGGGATTCTTAATATAAAGTTCTGGACTAGTTTCCTGTAATGTATGTGAAGAGATTCCCATTGTCTTAAGTTGGATCAGGTTTAAGCTGTCCTGGTGAGTGCAGTAGCATTGCTGTGTATTTTTGTTAACCCTTTGCTGAGTTACACCCTGGAAGCAAACTCAGTTGTGACAGCACAAACTTGCACTCAAGCTCAGATCCTGTCAGAAACAGACTTTTTGTACCCATATGGAGGATTACGGAGACTTGCGTCCTCTGGGGTGAAAAAAGACGTAAGTTCTCCTGTTGTTTGCATTTTTGTAGTATTTAATAATATTTGTAGTATTAAATTAAACAGGAAACTTACTGTGAAGGTGAACTGATTTACATTTTTTTCAAAATGTTATTCTTTAAAAACATAGTTTCTCAAAGTGGAAACACCTGTTACCATAAAAAAGGAAGTACAACCTTGAGAAACTTACCCTCTTCCAGGCTATGTGGATTATTTTTTTCTCTTTTTAATGCAGTAAAGCTGGCTTTTGTTTATTTGCTGGGAGTGAAGGCCCTTGCTGCATTTAGTCAGTTGATAAGCAGGACTTTTAGTCAGGGGGTTTGCTGTGCCTTTTCTCTTTTTCTCTTTGCTTTCAAACGAGAGGTTTAATGTGATAGTGATATGCGATCTTGTGAAAAGAGTTTGTCCTTCACTTTCAACACAAGGAAACACTGTAAGTTTTTTGTTTTCAAGAGAAATATGTTGAAGGAAAAGAACCCTATTTTTTTTTTTAATCTCCTTTGGATCTTGAATTTATGCTGTTCTTACAGTGATGATGGTAATTCTTAGCAGTTCTATATCTAAAGCAATATAAGCACTGAAGCTACACATAAATGCACCAAGTTGCACAAGAGTTAAGATGATAATCAAAATTTCTTCATCTGGCCCATGGAAATTGGCTAAGTGACTACTGAAAGTTGCAGACAGAGCAGAAGAACGGGGCATATTATTTAAAGGCCACTGACTCCTTCTCTGAATGTTATGGATTTATAGTCATATAAGAGTTCATGCACTAAGTCTTCCAAATATTGTTTCTGAATATCCGAAAATTAATGAAGTTTCACCAGTTTCATGCTGGTAAAGCAACGCTGTTGCTGTTCACACAAACCAAACATGTTATAAAGGAAACTGCATGTTCTGTTTATCCCCTACACCTGCCTTTGTTCCATAAGTTACTTGCTGTAGGCTAGCTTTGGAATTTTGATACATGCATCTCAGCAAGTGATATTGTATCAGTTGCTTGATGGTTAGATGAGCAATTTCTTGGAAAAGAGGAGCTGGTTTGTCAAACAATTATAGAATTTTACATGCCTGACCATGTCTTTAGTATTAGATCTCATTGTGCAATTGTATACTGTGAGAGGGGGGGAAAAGGCAGGTATGGCGTGTCAGACAATTGTCTGCAGTGGGCTCTAGGATTCGTGGAGGGGAAAAACATTTCTAGAAGATCTAAAAAAGGTAAAATTGTATCAGCTGCTTCTCAGAATTATTGCTTTTACAGACCTGAGCTTTGCAGAGCCATATTCTTTGCACCACGTACAACTTTACATAGGAATCTTACAGCATGCTTTTGAAGGATAGCAATTTTCATAGGAATATTTCTCGTATTCTAAAACCAAATGAACTCCTAATCTGAAAACATAAAACTATGAATTTAGAGATTTATTGTTTAATTGAAAAAACTGAAAAATGATTGTTAGATCAATTATTTTTCCTTCTTTCACCTTCAATCAGCCTTTATCAACTAGTTTTCTTTTAGAGTGTTTAGATGTGAAATCATTTTCCTGTGCATGTGACCACTTAATATGCAATATAATATGCAACAGGCTGCCTGCAAATGCAGATATTTTATTAACATATGTGCATAGCGGCAGACTGGTATAGCATAAAGTATTTGAGTTTTTCAAAATCAATGCCTGTTTGTCTATGTAAAGACAAATTTTACATAGTACAAGAACATGGTCAATTTAAAGAGCAAATACTCTGTCAGACTAAACCCGCTTACCTATGGCGTATCTTAGTTTTCTATCACCTGCTGGCAACTTTGAGCGTGATTGTTCAGCTGCAAAGGATGTAGTGACTCCTTCAGTGAAAAGTGGTGAGCTCTAATGACAGTTGTTTGACTTGTACACAAAGGTGAATAGGCATTTTTTTCCTGAAGGTGACTCAGAGAAATAGAAGGTGACAGTACCATTTTTCAGTCTTAGTGATTTTTTTTTTAATTATCATTTCAGACATGGGAATAGATGAAACAAAAAAAACCCTTCTAAATTAATATAAAATATAGACTTCTAACTGTAGTCTTTTTGTTATTTGATTCAGATAATTTGCTAGGTGTTTATTTTATGACTGACATAGAAGTTAAGTAAATTTGCTTTTTTAAATGCAGCAGCTTTAAAAATAGTGCATTCTAAATAAAACAACTTAAAAATAGTGTGTCAGTGATGATACGATATAATATTTTTAAACAATCTCTTTCCACTCTTCCCTGTATGCTTGCCCCTTTAAAAAATCAGGAAAAAATAGGTTTACTGGAATAGAAGTAGGCAAATTCAAGCCATAGCATAGCTAAATTTGGCTTATGAAGTGATAGGTCACCTTCTTAGCTGAATTTTAAAGTATATACTATATTTAGAATTCATGCGTTTTGACTGTATATGTCTTTTTTGGTTGAGATCTAACACCAAGTATGAGATGTTAGAGAACAGTGTGGAATATATGGCTTTATGAAAACAATAATTTGTGCAAACAAATAGGATCTGTGCATGTTCTCTGAGTAGCTACTAAGAAGTTTGCCCGAGCAGGTTTTGCATGTATGAATACAATGTGAACATATTCAGATGCAGCTATGTTGTTTTATAAAAGTTTGGAAATTATGCTTTGGATCCTATTTTTTGCTTTTGATACTTTGGTTTTATACAGAAATGTGACCAAATTTCTCAGCTCAACACTGAATCATATGGCAGAATGATTGTTAGCCTCCTACCTATTATAACCTCCTATGCTTTGTAGCAACCATCAGTTATCATCTCCACTGCAGAAGCTTTATTTCGTTTTGCAGCTAAACTGTCCTTTACATCACAAGCAGGACTACACAAAAAATAATATTTTGATTGCCTCCATCTTAATTCAGGGAAAACTCCAAGTGTTTCCTTTTTGTTTTTGTGGGTTTTTTTGGTTGCTGTCTAGTTTTTTGTTCTGTTTTTAAAGATGTATTTATATGAGCAGAGCCAGTGTTTGAAATATTTTGATTAAGTTATACTCTACTTTCATCTAGATGAAATGTTTTCTTAAAAAAGGAAACAAATGAAAGGGAAGTGGTGAGTATATTAAAAAACTTTGGTATGCTTTTCCAGTCCAGATGGAAAAATAAGACAGTTTTAGTCATGAAGTTTCAAAGGGAAGGAGCATTAAGGCTGCAGAGAGGCATATGGATATAAGCAGGAGTCTTTGATATGCAGGAAAACAAAGGTGGTTTGAGTGTAGGTGAGAACTGCTAGAATCCTGATTTATACACATTTACACAGTTCTGTCTGAACAGTAAACCCATGACCAAATGAGCTTATTCTCTAGCACCTTGTTCTAACTCTAGGGATTGTGTAAATCATGGATCAGCAACTTAATAACAAGGATTCTGTAACTGCCACACTTCCTAATGTTTGAATTTACAATTCATTATTATCAAATTGAGAAGAGTGGTAGGAAACAAATAACTACCTACAAATAAATAATGAATGTTGTTGTGGATTGAGTATAAGCAGATCATGCTCACCTTAAAGTACAGAAAATTGATTTATTTAGCTTAAGGATATTGTTAAATGAAGCTTCATCGTCTCGATGAATTAAACATCACATCACAAAGATATATTTCAATGCCATGGTCCCGCATGAAATAAAGCTCAGGGGACAGTTTTTGACCCTATTGTAGGCATCTTGTCTTCTTGGGTGTGTCCAGAAGCAGTTTCTATTCAGCTTTTTGCAATGAAGCATTGGGAAACTGAAAGAGCATCATGGAATGCAGGACAGATGAAATCAGTGCTGGTAATCTTGAAGGCTTTTCATCCTACTGAAGCTGGAGATGTTTTAGTGCCATCTCATTGCTTCTGCATGTTGTTTTCTGCAGAACTGTAAAAGGAGACTAAACAATGACAGAGGCACAGGCAAACACATCCATGGGGCTGGCATCCAGCTGTATGTGTTGTTCCTGAGTTCTGACCTGTCTTCTCTGCAATGTGAACTTCTCTCTGTTTAAGGAATATATATGCCTATATGACAATCAACTAGGGTCATTAGATTTCAATTTAATTTATATTTTCTCTATTTCAAGAGGAAAAAAATGGATGTAGGGATATACCAATTGCTTGTGTTGAAAG
Organism: Tringa tobata; assembly: GCA_033628505.1. Lineage (NCBI taxonomy): Eukaryota > Metazoa > Chordata > Aves > Charadriiformes > Scolopacidae > Tringa > Tringa tobata. The sequence goes on along the minus strand of JAHREE010000287.1, from coordinate 8,579,293 downwards.
AGAACTTCTGCCCTCCCATCCTAGTAAGACTAGCATTTTGAAACTAGTTTCTTGTCTTGTAAAGCTCCATCTTCATCCTGTAATCAGCTCCATGACCCTTAGAATTTAATGTTTATGTTCTCTCCTGTGGCTTAAGTCCATTATTTTACCTATCTTCACTAGATAAATATCTGACTTGCTCTAGGCTATATCTGTACTTAGGCTTCTGGAAGAAAAATTACAATAAATTCAACAGGTACTGCTGTCTTTTCAACCTGTATTGGATAAGTTATCATTCAATAGGATTAGTACTGACATTCTCTCTCATTTTCATTTTCTTTTTCCTATGCCACAATCTGCAGGTCCACTGTAATTATACTTCGAGGTTCCCACATTTTTATCTTCCTTTCACACACACAAAAGGTAATACAAGATGGAGAGTGTTCTGTCTTAAAGATGAGATTCATACACCTGGGACATTTGCGCAGTGATTCAATGGCTAGTTTAAGGCACGTGTAACTCCAAGCTGAGCTCCCTTGTGTTTTATCCAATGTATGGAGAAAGTTAGAGCATATACTCCCAGCCTGCCATTTTCAGATTAGAATGGATTCAAAAAGCCAAGCCAAAAACCTCTGACTCTTGAGACTGCCTCTTGCCTATACAGTTAGATTGTTTTTAAATCAGAGTTTGGAGTATGTTATAAGAGATCTCATGGTCATGGGAAAAGTTCATTCATGCACCATTTATGCATCCAGAAGTGAGATTAGCAAGGTGTAGGGCAGGGGAGGTGCTTACAGGGGATTGTGAGGACAGAGGAATGGTTTAAGCTGTACCAAAAGGACATGGCTGTCGGGGAGAAGGGGAGGTACCCGAAGGTACTCAGCATTCATCGCCACAAACCATGCCACAGAGATGTCTGGCGGTGCTTTTGTGCAAGAAAGCTCAGGCGAGGTGCTTCCTTTTCCTCTTCTCTCTGCCTGTCTGAATAGCACAGTTCTTAGAAAACTCGGTGGCAGGAAGAAAATAGGCAGTGAAAGTTTGTCCTCAGGTTTTGAAGCTTATTTTGGATCTTCCAGGAAAACGCCCTACCTGTTTTGAATTAGTGAAAGGGGCTGCCTATATTAGTTGGTAAGGGAGGCAGATTCCGAGTTGTGTGGCGTGAAGTCCCATCGCTGTCGTCTTTTGTCGCCAGGGCTCGTGTCGCCGTTGGCGGACAAGCCCTGCGGGGCTGCCGCCGGTGCGGGGCGGCCTCCGCTTCAGCACCACGGCCAGCACCGCGGGCCACGCGCCGCCGCAGCCCGCCCCGCGCCGGGGAACCGGGCGGGAGCTCACACCCTCTTGGAACCCACCGCCCCGGGCCTCCTCTGTCGGGATTCACACGGCTGGAACATGTACCGATGTTCGCAGCCTTCTCCCCCGGTCCTGTAAAACAGGAAGACGATGTACAAGCGCTCACAGACGTTTGCGAAAGCAAAGTGTTAGGTTGCTGCAGTTGTGTTGGCCTTACAAAGGCTAGTCTGATTTATATCAGCTAAAGATTAGCTATTACGAGTGGTTTCCCCACCTCATCCATTCTTTTAACCTCTACTGGCTTTACTCTGAAGATAGTAAGGTCTTCAAGCTTTAGCCTATCAATTGTATTAGGATTCTGTCATGTACAGTAGAGAAAGAACACTCTTTATAAATGTATTTATTTTAAAAAACAAAACAAAACAACAAACCCAATCCACCAAAACCCACCACCTTCCATGGAAATCTATTGTGAGTAATCAAGTGCTTTGGGCAGGTTTATAACAGATACAAACTGACTTTGCTTGAGGTTCTGTCATGTTGATTTATTTCTCTGATAAATAGTCCTTTAGTATAGTAGCTAATCTTACATGGGCTTATCAGGAAAGATCTGGCTTCCTGGATGGAAATCGTTCAATCCGGTTGCTGATGAATACTGCCTGAAAATGTTGACTAGTTCTACTCAACTTACTGGTGGCAGACGTTCTTTAAAATGTGCTTTAAGACATAAGAAAACCTTCCATTTTATTCTTGATATTGGAGATATGTGATGGATTTGGTTCTCCCTTTTATTAAATGGTGGGGTTTTTTTGCATATTCTTACAAGAGAAAATGCTAAACTCTCTTCTCAGGTCTGCCCTGGAAAATCTTGTTCAGTACTAGATCCATGGAATTTATTTATTTATTGTGCTCACCTCTGAAATTACCAAATATGTTTCTGCAAAATCCATAAAAATTAGATGTCAAGCAAGGATATATTCAAAGTAGTGGTCAGTATTTTAACCACTCATGTTCCTGTACTTGTGATCGATCACTTTTAGGTTAAACTCCAAACTGGTCTTAAAAAATAGTCATGCTCATAGTAACGTTTCTTTTGGTCATGAAGCATAATGTGAAAGGAACTTTTCCCAGAACTGGGTTCTCATTAAGAACTGAATCTGCAAAGCACTGAGCATCCTCAGTTGGAGTAGGAGGTGAGGCTGCTCAACGATTCCCAGGTGGTGTTAGCATTTTTCAAGATTGAGACTAAATGGACTGATACCTTCCTTTCAGAGTACCAAAATATCCAGATATATGCTTTGCTTAACTTTCTGTTATGGCAACGTACTGCTCATAAAGGTTATAGTTATAACTAGCTCTTATGACTTTCGTTTCAGGCCTTCTATTTTGAGGGGTATTTGAAATGACTGTAAAAAATACTCTGAATCAAAATTCAGCATATGATTCCACTGCCAGAAGCTGCTAAATGTTTTATTAGAGTTCAAGGAAATTTATTTGTATATCTTCCCCTTTTGTTTAGAGGGGATAAAATTAATGATTTTGTTTTGCTTTGTCTGCCCTGCTTTTTATTCTCTTATGTATGTTTCTCTGTATATGATAGAGCTATGCTTAATACATCTGAGACCAGATTCGCTTCTGCTACAGGTGACTGTAATTTTTGTCATGCATGACTCTAGTTTTACATCTTGATTAGTCTGAATGTCTTCTGCTCTGTTGTGAGATCTAAATCTGACCATTGGATTTAATAGAAGAGTATTGTAAAGTGGACGTTTATCCGTAAAAAAGATGCAGTTCATGTAACAGCACTCTTGTAGAGCCATTGCATACAAAGGCACTGCAGTCATGGGTTTTATTAATTTACCGCCCTAACATCTAATTTGTGACTTGCTTTTACCTGGTACTTGGTTACATTATACTCCCTCGTGGTCAGTACTAAAGCAGATTGCTCTGGTTTAACTTTTTTTTTTTTTTTTAGTTATGAGAGACTTTGTGGTACACTTGCAGCTTTTTTTGGTAATGTGTATAATCTTGCATGTTTTCTCAAGGTTGGGGAAAGTTTGCTCGCTTGACCCGTGCCCTCACAAGCAGCCGAGGCGTGCTGCAGCAGCTTGCTCCGAGTGTGCAGAAAGGAGAGAACGTTCACAAGCATTCACGACTTGCTGAGGTAACGTTTTCTTTCCCTGAGAAACTGTAAAGAAATGCTTTTAACCTTTGTGGGTACATTGTTCCTGCATGAGCCAAGAACTGTCCGTCCCCCTTGGCCTGGGAATCTGAAGCTTGGTGGCAGGCATGGGAACTCAGAATATGGCACATGCTGTGAAATGTGTCCCAAGACAATGGAATAGAAATAGGTGTCAAGAAAACTTCATGTAGTCTAAATACAGCGTTGTGTTCCATATCTCAGCTAAGTCTTATAATAGCATTATTATTTACATAATAATTTCTTGCTTAGTTTCTATTCTGCTGAGGATCTCAGTGTTAGTAGGATCTTGGACTATTCACTTATGTAAAATTGAGGTGAGAAAAACTCAGGGTAGTTCTGGAGAATCCTTGATACAGTTGTTCTCTGCATTCATTTATGTCTAGTTCTTTTTCAGTGGGATCCCAGTCCTGCTTTACAAACTCATTAAAACATATGGTTGCATTCGTGGTTTTACAGACAGAACAGCTGTGAGATGCCACAAGCAATGCTGCAGACAGATTAGAAAAATGAAACATTGTGATTTAAGTAGGCCCTCAAAGTTTTGAGGAAATCTCCAGGTGGAGAAGGCTCCTTGAAGCACTTAGGGTTTTAGGGTGTTCGCCACGAGGGGGAGAGACTGTCCCAGGATTCCTGTAACTGCTTCCTGGGCCAGTAGCAGGGTCTCCCTGGTCTAAATACAGCTTAGGGCAAGTCTTGGAATGGTGTTAATGACAGCATGGCCAGTATAAGATGGCACTCTTGTATCACCTGTTGAGGTGAATGCCATGGTGGCAACTGTGACTCTTGTCATTAATTCTTCATCTTCCTGTGTAGCTGGAAGTGTCTGCCATTGATGGGCTCCATGAGGTCTCTGTATAGTCAGTACTCTGTTAATTTTGCCCTGTATATGTCTTAGTTTCTATGCAAAATAAAAAACTCCCACCCAGACCTGTACTATTACCACATGTCATGATGAAATTCTCACAGACAGGAGCTTACCTATTCAGTATTTAATACAGATGCCCTCAAGAATGGAAAGCTGATTGCTGTTGGAAGTGCAGAAATAACATAGATCATACTAGCAGAGAGGAGGGGCACACATTCACATGGACACTATACTGTAGGAATACCATATGATTATCACATATCCACCCTGAAGTCACTTTAGTGTCCTGGAATTTGGACTAGCCTCCCTCCTAATCCGACTCAAGGTTTAGGATGAAATAATCCTTCCTTCTCTTTAGAGGTTTGTCCTTGAGTTTTAGTTCACACTAAAATGTAGGCAGTAGAATGTAAGGCAGAGGGTCTGAAGTTACTCTGTTTGGCTCAGTGAACCTCTGGACCTAAGTGACTGTACATTACTGAAACTTCTTGCAAGCTGATACGCTCAACAAGTCTTTGCGAGTATTCTAGCTGGCTCAGCTGCTTGATTTATTACACATAATAAAGGACAAGTGTATAGTTTACATGTCTGAAATGAGTTTCTTTAATTGCAGACTGGATATTGTAGTCATTATTTTAAAAAGAACATTAGCCCCAACTGTGATGTTAGATACCTTGTGTATCTGCCGTAATTCCACTTAAGTCAATAGAACCACACTAGAGAAAAGCAGAGTGCAGATAATCATACAGACAAGCCCTCTTTTCTTCCTTTGAAGACATATGGGGTGCCAGGCTTCTTATTCTGGGAAGATCTCTCCATAGTATTGAACATGGGATCTCTAACTGTTCCCTGTTGTATTTTCAATATTTTTTTTCTTTATCTCCGGAGTGGCCTATTTGAAATCATAGGTTCAAATTAAAATTCATCCTTTTTCTTTACCTACTCACTATGGTATTTCACATCAATCTTGTTTGCTTGAGAAGGCTCTTCATTTATCGGGGTATTATTCCTGTTGCTCTTAGTTCTTTATCACTTATATTTTTCAATATCTGAGGAGTCAGCTGTGTCCTAGAACCTGAGTGAGGCGAGGTGTTGTACAAACACAAAACAGGAGCCTGCCACAAAAGCTTACAATTTCTTTAACTGTTTATGAAATATTAGTTTAAGAAAGGTGTTAGTGACAAACCTTTGTTTTATCCACAGGCTGTGGATAATACAAGCAATGTTTGTTAAGCCTCAGTCTTGAACTTTTGTCAGTATATGTAGATTTGTTTAGCCTGACTTCTCTATTACCAGTCATATGAAAACTGCTTAAACTAATTGTGCAATTAATGCAAGGGTGTCAGGTAACTCTGAGAGTACATTTTGCAATAAAAATATAAAGTAATTGATATACTTCTGTGGCTTTGTCACCAAAGAGCTGATTGTAGGAATCGTTCCTCCTGATCACTGCGTACTACATGTGTCCTCTGCACCTAAAGTGTTAGCTGATGTATTCTGTATTTACCACGCAGTTCTGGGTAAACAAGATTGTGTCATAATTTAAAAAATGTGATAGTTATGAGAAATAAAAGCAGAAAAATTGTAATGGTGCTTAGCAGCACTGCTTAATAATGGAAGTTCTGGCATATTTTTTTTTTAAACCTTGTTTACCAGGGACTTATAACTGCCATGAAAATCTACTTCAAGTTGAGGCTTAGCACCTAACCCTTGGCTTGGGAGCAATTTGTGTGGGTTCCTGTGAAAACAAAAGCAAGGGAGAGTGAGAGAAAGCAAATATTTGTGGTTGAAAACACAAAAGGGAGAGATTAAGCTGAAAATGAGCGATTGTGTGGTTTTTTTTTTTCCCCAGTCATGCAGTCTTAAAAATAAATAAATCATTGTAACCACTTTTTGATGCACTCTTATGAGTCCTGACTAGTGATATATTCACCATTTTTTAACAAATCTAGGATGATTTCTTTTAAATTTTGTTATGTTAAAAAAAAGAATGCAGCCTTGTGAAACCCATGATGAAATTTGTCATTTCTGCTCTTGAAATAATATTCTCCGTCCTTAGAGAGCTATTAAAACATCATGCAGCATTACCACAAATGATAAACGCAGATAATACAACTGTAGTGGCTGATGAATCATAAGTAATTGGAATAATACTTTCATTAATAACTTTCTGAAACAAATATATTTTACTATGGTATAACTGCATAATAAAGAAAAATCTTCCAAAACCAGGGCTGTTTCCTTTATTTAGAAAATGCTAGTAATGAAATATGTGTTCAGTGCACATGGGTTGAAGCTCAGCATATTGGTTTATATAGTTGTGTACATTTTTTTTCATGGTTATTTTTATATTAATCTCTTGGGTTTTTCTCCTCTGCAGGAGAAGTACAAGAAGTTTGAATCTAGTGAGTTCATGTGGGGGGGTAACCACACCTGACTGCTTCAGGTTTATAGCTCCTAATATCCAGGTGACTTGCGTATGTCTGGAAGGATGATGAAGAAATAGGCTGTGTGTGGCCCTTCGTGTGAAAAGTGGCAAAAAGAGCTCTTCTAACGTCCAGTGCAGCAACCTGACAAAATCTAGAGTTTTAGCACTAAGCGATGGGGACCTCTTTGCGTTATTTCTGTACAGCACTGAGCTCTATTGTTGTACTTAATGCTAAAAGCACATGCTTGTTCTCTGAGATAACTAAGCTTCGTTATAGGGTTTTTTCTCTTCCTTCAATGAAAAGAAGAATTTGGTGCCTCTGAACACTCTTGATTGGTAGTCCGGGAGGCTGCAAAATCTTTGCTAGTCTGTAAAGCAAGTTGCCTTTCCCAGGAGAGGTAGCGTGAGCTGGGACAATGCTCTTCTTCCATCTCAAGCTGTGAAATGACAGTTCACCTCTCTAGCAATGCCAGCAAGATCTTGGAGTGGTTTTACAAGGTGTGTGTTAATGATATAGTAAGAGGGAGCCAGGGCTAGAACTTGTTACCCCCACCCCACCTAAACAAAAGACTGGAGACACCCAAGGCTTGCTGCAGGTGGCTTTCTCCACTTTGGGAGTAGCTGGTATCCCTACATCATTCCCTGATACCCATCTCCTGTCTGTCCCTGCCCTTCTTTTCGATTCACACCCACACATATCCTTCTACTGGAGACCAGCTAAAGCTGTGGCGCCTGGTCATTTTAGATAGCCATTGCTAGAGCTTAACCGGAGACTCCAAGGTGGTAGTGGAAGTTCAAAAGACTTATAAATAAGGTCACTAGCCATTCAGATAGTTTAGAGTACATTTACTTTCTAAATAAAAACAGAAGGAGACGTCAATCCTGTTATTTTCTTGTGATGTAGCCCTTTGAATCTCAAACAAGTTAGGAGAGAGTGCTTTGTGCTGGTGATGACATTTTAAAACGCTGAAGCAGCAAAGTAGTTTATTTTCTTAACAAGTTGAAACTAGAAGTCTGTTTTTCTCTGCTTTCAGTTCAGTTTTATATCCCTGCAGTTCCACTGGCTTTACTGTATTTTTTTTTTTTTTTGATTTACAGCAAAATAACAGCCACTGTAATTTAGCCCCTTCTTTATTGCCAAACAGAGATTGTTCTTACCTTTGTTCCTGTTATTCAGGTATATGGGAATACATTATTACATTTTCCATTAACTTTAGTTTTGATGATGCAAAATTTCCATGAGTTCTTGAAGTAAAAAAAAAAACAGTAGTGGCTAAAATGGAGTGCATTTTACGATTCCCAGTCTAGATTTTATGTATATATAAGAAGCAGTCTTTAACAAGAACTAGCAAATTTTTTTTTCAGTGTTTTATGGTTGAAGCTCCTACGCTGATTAAGATGGTTACCAAGATGTTTAACTTTTTCGTATCGTATCAGAGGCTACAAAAACAAGCTTTAGGAGACATGTAGTTGCAAAAGCATCAATTACGTTTTCACCTTGCATTTAAGGGGTGATACGGTCTCCCCATGCTAGTAAGATCTCAGCATTACAACTGAAATCTAGTTAACTGACTAAAAATGTTACTACATGATGGAAAGTGCTTAGTTTTGCTGGTTGGTTATTCCAGTGAGTGAATATTGCAGAGGAGTCTCCTTGCCCAGTGAAGCTTATTTCAGGCTTGGGATCTTATGAGCTGCTACTCATACAAATCTTCATAAAATCCAGTAATAGCTCAGTGCTTTCTAACTGATTCAGGTACTGCCACAATGCTCAAAAGGGAGAGTAGGAGATATTTGCAATAGTGAACTTGGGCTAGAGCTTTTGTCAAGAAAAGATGTCCTAACGTTTGTTGCTGGAGCTGTAAAAAAGCCCTGAAGGGAACGCTGCTTTGTGTACACACACTAACTCAGTGCACAATCTATGCCTCTTCCAGTCACTACCAGTGACTTCTAGGGACTTCATTGGCTGGCCATTGCCTCCTGTGGGGAAGAAACTGCTTCTGTCTTGTGCTACTTCCAGCTCCTCTCACCACAAAGTGGCTTTTTAAATTTTTACTATTTTTTTTGTAATATGGAGAACCTGGGTGAATAAGTGTGAGGAGTGGCAGAGAACGTAATACTGCAGTGGACATGTCTGAGTCCTAGTTAGGTCTGCAAGGGTTCTACTTAGAGGAAAATGTTCCTTTTCCCTCTTTGCTGTCATTCTAGAAACTCAGTGAAACAAAAATACTCAGTTCTCTCCATTTTTTTTTTTTTTTTCTTTTCCAAACTGTTGATGCCTCTGTGGTAACGTGCAGGTATCTCTGAGCAGGTCATGCTGGAGAACATACTGGGCTCAAAGTCAGCAGGCTTGCAACTCCCATTGTCATTTACACATGGGCAAGGGCCTGTGATCTGACAGTGTCTCACTTCTGTTGTGCACAAGAGTGATTATGTGAGGTTCAAAGCAGCAGGGAACTTGATCTGAGGCTGTTTTGTCCAAGTAGGACTCTTGTAGCTGATTGTTTTCTTTTGTCCTCTTTGGCTTAATCTGTTGGAAAAAAGCCCACCAGTTCACACACAAAAAAAAAGAAAGAATAATAAAAAACGCTCAGAAAGGCCTGCAGATAAAAATGCGTGTCTAAATAATTGACGTTAAAAAAGCTGAGATAAAGAGCATGAAAGGAAGACAACCTCCTATTATAGCTATGTTGTCTGATCTTTTCCCTGAGAAGGTGGCTGTTTAATTTCCTTCTCTGCTCCTTATTGCTCTTAACTCTGTGTAAATAAATGTGAAAAGGGAACCGTGCTCCTAAATAGTTCTCCCAGGTTCTATGAGTTTGGCATTAGCAAACACATCTTACTCAAGCAAACCTTTATCTTCCTTTCAGGTTTCACCCGTAACTCATCCAGAGAAAATTTAATTTTAAAATTTAACTTATCTTTATTTAGAGACAGTTCCTTCATGTTGGTTTAACCCTCATGTATATTGATAGATGTAAACAAACATATTCTCATTCATAGGTATGTAAAAGAAACTTTAGTTCCCAAGAATTGAATACATGTTCGTACTCTTTGTGCACTAGTGTGCAGAACTGGGGTGATAGGAGGCTTAAAATAGGCAGCATTGATCGAGAATGCAGTTATGCAAAACACTTGGTGCATGTACTCGGCTTGAGGTCTGGGGTTTAAAACACATACTAACAGATCATCTTTTGCTGTTGCACTTTTCTGAATTCAGACCTTTTTTGAATTCACAGTTCATAATACAACTGCATTGTAACTCAACTGTGCACCATCAGGTAGTGAAGACAGTGATCTTCTCTCAGTGAAAAGTTAAAGTTCAAAATAAGTTTATTGAGGCTAATGATAGTTATCCATGGGCTTTGGTCCTGCTTAGCACAGAGAAGAGGAACAAAGGGCTATGCGTTCACGACAGATTGTAGTGTAAGACTATTTCAGATACAATGTAGTGAAGAGTTAAACAGACAATGTTGAAAAACAGTGTGATCCAGTGGGCGCGGTGCTGGACTGGAACTTGGAAGTTGCAATATTGTTCCTGGTTTTGCCATTGATTTCTATTTGCAACTGCCTCCCTGCCCATCATTTATCCATCTGGTGCATTTAAACTGCTGAAGGAGCTGTATCTTCTCTAAATGTCTTGGAGACCCAACACATTAGGCCTAGTGTCAAAAAATAATTAATGGCATTAAAAGAAGCAACAACTGCTCTTAGGTTGATGCTGTTTTGTTTAACAGGATGCTTATCCTGACGTGCTTACTGTTTAGTGGTGATAAAAGGAGTTAATGGACATGTATTTTATCAACTGTTGTACTGAGCTTTAGAACCTATAATGTGAATAATGACATTAAAAAATTAAGCACGTTTTCTTTTTCTCCTGAAATCTCTGTGACTACAGGTATTGCAACTGGGCTCTGAAATTCTCCCGCAGTACAAACAAGAGGCACCAAAGACTCCGCCGCATATAATTTTGCATTATTGTGTTTTCAAGACTACCTGGGACTGGATCATCTTGATTTTAACTTTCTACACTGCTATTTTGGTCCCTTACAATGTCTCCTTTAAAACCAAACAGAACAATGTGGCATGGCTAGTAGTCGACAGCATTGTAGATGTCATTTTTTTGGTAGACATTGTGCTTAATTTCCATACCACCTTTGTGGGGCCAGCAGGAGAGGTGATCTCTGACCCAAAGCTGATTCGCATGAATTACTTGAAGACCTGGTTTGTGATCGATCTGCTCTCATGCTTGCCGTATGATGTCATCAACGCATTTGAGAACGTCGATGAGGTCAGTATACTAGTTCCACTTCCACTCGTTAATTATTATGTAATGATTGGGGGGAGGTGGCGGAGAGAAGAAAGAATTGTATGCTTTTAAATGTATAGAATTAGTGTATGTATGCCTCTATTACCTGCCCTCAGTGCACACAGAAGTTTGTTTATGAGTCCTAACCAGATGGGTTCGTCTTTAGCTGCACTGGGAGAGGCTGAGGTTTTTGGTGTCAGAAATCTGTGTTTATTTTCCTTCATTCTCCATCCTCAGAGTTCAGGAGGACAGGCAGAAGCAGACAGCAGAACCTCTGTACAGCACTGAGGAAAACTGCTTGATCTGACTTACCATGAATAGCTTGAACTGCTAGATCAGGATCATTTCTTGGGGCAGGGTTCTCTTGCTTTCGCTGTTGACCAAACAGGGTATGTCCACTAATGGCAATTCTTCACATGAACAATTGGGAACTATAATACACTTTTCTTAGCTGCTTCTAATACAATATAGCAGGTGGCAGAGAGACAGGCAGTGATTCACTAAATCCTAGACCACCAGAAAGTACTGTGTGGGTATCTGGTGATCCATGCAGCATTGCCTGGCAGCAGTTGTTTCAGAGGAAGGTGAAGCAATTGGAGATACTGATTTGATGCTTGTTTGGTAATTCCATATTTAGAAGAAAGGATAGGGAGAAATCTGGAAATCTAGGCTCTTTCTTAATTCTTGCTTATTTCTTTGGGAACAGGTCACAAGCCAGCAAAAGAACTAACATTCAGACACTTTAAAACCACAATAATACCCTGTTTTAACTGCGTGTTCTCCTATTAGGTCAGGCCACCAAGAAAATACTCCTAAACTAAATATATTAAGGTTCCATACCTAAATAGTTCAGAGAGTTACTGAATTGTTAATAAAATCTTAAAGAGGATTCCAGTAGTCCACTTTCTAATTACATGTTATAAAATCTGTACCATCAACTAATCAAGTGTCTGTATTTACCTGTGACACATACTAAGCCCGTAACATACATACTCATCTCATCAGTGCTTAGTATTTAATTTTTAGCCTGTAAAAAGTGATTTTTATGAGTTCCTTTAAAATACACCCGTGTTATAAAGGACAACCTAGCTATTAAAAGAAAATTATGCTAAGTGAAACATCTGGGTAAAAACATAAAACCGCATTACTTTTGTAAAAATACGCTACACAGGCTTTTATCAGATTTAAAGTATTTTTCTCAATGACTTGAGGACAAGTAGGCAAACTATTGAATGTAGTCAAAAAACCATGATGTTATTTGATATTTAATTCCCTAGAGAGGTTTTCATTTTATATAAAGCTACAGACGGAAATAACACAAATGAGATCAAGCAAGAAAGCCTTGTGAGACCTGTCCTCAAATATTTGTTTGTCATAAAAAGGACCCAGGCTGTAAAGTACTCGGCAGGGCTTTCATGTATTACTTTGCAGTGGCACTGATAAAGCAACAGAGGGAGTTGCCCTATGTCAGTTTCTGACATTTATACTGAAAGAATGTGAAAAAAAAATATTAAAAAACAAAATTAAAAAAAAAAAGAAGCAAGAGACCAAAAAAAACAGAAGGAAGTTTTTCTCACGTGCTGCTGATAGTAGCAACCTGCTGCTGATTTTGCTGGAGGAACATTTCATAACTGTGGACTGACGATGTGACCTACAGAACATCCTTGAGGAAAATGTCTATAGCAGTGGCTGTGACAGCCCTTGAGCTGAGCACAGGTGCTTTCAGACTCATAGTAGCAAGTCTGCAGAGAAATTCTCGTTGTGTGAGTTTGAATTTCTCCAGGTTCTCTGTCTCAGTGTTGCCTCGTAACAATGAGAAGCTGTTTGGTACTTCAGTTTTCCTATGGCTCTTCAACAGTCTCCTTAATCAGTATAATAGTGTTAGTCTTAGTTATTCTAGCTATCGTGCCCAAGGAAAAAACATTTTTCTTGGTGCTATCCCTTCAAGAGGGTTAGTCTCTTTTTCCCCTAGTGGGTTCTGACATTTAGCTGGTATAAATCATTGTAGGGTCATTAGAGCAGAGTTTCCGCTGCTGTAAATTGCTGTACTTCTATTAAGGGCTCATAGACTGGTTTACAGGACCTGAGGGGCTTTGCCAGTAATGCTAACAGAATAACATAGTGCACATCAGGTGGGGATTTAGGATAGTATATGTTGATCACTGTTTCATGAGCTGCCTGTAGAGAGAAAGATAGCCTTTTATTAAAGAGGAGAAAAAAAAAGAAGCCACATTCAAGGAGTCTTGGAAATAGAAAGTCTTTGCCTTATATCTTCTCTCTGTTATGTAGAGCATTCCCTTGTGGGTCAAATCCCTTTCTTTCAAACTTGCTGGTTTAAATTTTACCTGTCTCTTACCCTGTGTGGACTACACACCGTATTACTTCACAGTTTGATTAAGTAAGCTGTGAGGCTGTACTGTTGAAGTAGCCAAATGGATTGTTAGCTGTGTGTCACTTGAATTTTGCTAAAGGGCATTTCCTTGGATCCATGAGACTGGAGTTAGTAGGTGGCCATGGCTGCTGCGGGAATTTTTTTTACTCATAGTGTGAATACTCTTAAAAAAATTGCCAGAGATTAAATAATACCCAGTGTCAATAGTGGTGATAAAATGAGATGAAGAATATAAATTGCTATTTTCCTGTTTTGGTGTTTTCCATATATGATTTTAAAAAGGAGGATATAGAATCCTGGATTTGTTGCAGTCCCTATAGTGAAGGGGGACTGGGGCAGGTGGAAGTTAACAGTTTTTTCCTGTCTGCTGTCATTCTCTGTTAAAAGAAACGTCACTGGAAACACGGAGGATGTCATCGAGGAACTAACTTGACAAGTCAATTTGTTTTTAAGAATGGTATAATTACTGTGATGGAGATGATGAATTGATTTGCAGGGGACATGGGACCTGGAGCTGAGAAAGTGAAAAGCTGTGTATATAGCATGTTGAGGCTCCTTTGGCTGTGTGAAGTTTTGAGACTGTCCCATCACTTAGCTCTTGATAGATTAATAAATAAACCATGTTTGTCATCTTTAAAGATCCACCAATATAAGATTAATTATAACATATGAAACTAGAGTTGATCAATATTTTTGACAAGCAGATACCAATTTTTTAAAATTCTGATATTGAATTTTTTTTTTCTATTTTGAAGTAACTTTTTGTTTTGAAATTTACTTCTTTATTCCATTAATATAATGGAAAATATCTTCTTGAAACAAAATTGAGTGTGACTTCTATGTTTTTCAGACAGTTTCAAAATTCTTTGGGTTTGTTGCAGTTTGGAACATTAGTATCTTTTCAATTCACATTTTTTAATGTAATTGAAATTCCAGTTTCCTCTCTGCACTGTTGAGAATATTTTTGTATGCAAAAAATACTTTGAATTCATTAACTATTAATCAATACAACTATTAATAACTACAATTAATACAAGAGGCACTTAAGTATGAATAGCTACATTCTACAGATGGAAGAGGAGGAAAAAAAACATTCATCTCTTTGTTCAAGGCCATAGAATTAAATATGAGAATATATGAAGCTTCTGATCTCAAGTGCTGCGCTCAAAGAGACAGTACAGTATCTCATATTCACACATGAATGGAATTCTACAAATGAAGGAACAAATAGCTGTAGAGAAATTTCCATTGTTACTCAAATGAAAGAAAAGTTAAAAATGTTTCTCCTGGCTTTTCTTTATGGGAAGATATATATGTATATATATGAGATACTCTCTTGACCTGCCATAGTGCTTCAAGAAAAGAAAATACTCCACCGATTGATGAATCAACTTAATGCTAACCTTAGACTTTCAGCTGCTAAGACAATACATCATGCTGTAGCATAGTTTGAGTAAGAAAAGAAAATATTGCTCTAAAATTTACACAACCCTTAAAACGTGTATTAATCTGTTTTGAATTTGAAGGATCACAATAACATTTGTCAGTAATCTTTTACAGTAATTAGTATTATCCCTCATTTAAGAAAATACCACCTACTTTGGAGGATAATGTTATCTTTTTGTGTTCCGACATCAATCAGTAGATTTAATAAGAAACAGGTTTAAAAAAAATTCCACAATTTTTGCCAAGAACAATGCAATTTAAGACTTTGAATTCCAAAGGCAAGTTGAAGCATATTTTTGCAGTGTCAGCTTGAGCAATTTTATACTGTGGTTTTCAGCCATAATATCATAAGATATAATTTATATTGGAAAAAATTTGACTTATTACATGTGACACTGTTGTTGTGAAATCTCATGGTAGGACTGGAATCCAGTCATGTCACCACCATATAAATCTCTGAAATAGGGAGTTTGTAGTAGTAATTGCTATCTGTATTTGAACGGAACACTATGATCAATTGTTGGCTGATGCCGGATTGAGAACCATATATCACTCTTATTAGTTGAGGTAGAAGAGAAATAAATGCATGGTAAAAGATCATCAGGAAAGATGTATCCAATATAAATGATCTAGTGTTCACTTAAGTGGATGAATAAGAGAGAAGCTAGTATGTAGGCAAAGAAGATACACAGCTTTGAAAGGACAAAATTTATGATGATAAAAAAATGTCCTAGAAAAAAACTCAATACAGAAGTAATAGAAGTAAATTAAGCTATTTAGTGCTAAGTGAGCACGGTATAGCTGGAAAGTAAACAGTGCATTGTGAGAAAGGAAAAAATGAATGTGTTGCTGGTCAGATTGTTGGCAACTCTCTGAGGCAGTACTTTTGCAATAGATTAATTTAAACCTTATTAGTGGAATAATCTCTCATGCTAATACAAATTAGCTATCTAGGAATTACTGAAGTAGCTACAGTGAAAAACATGCAACTTCCTTAGACTTGTTTTACAATTTGCTCGCAATAAGGGGAAAGGGAATAAATTATCATATTTATAGTTTTATGGAATGAACAGGGGTCAATAAAGATTTTGGGTTAGATGAATTTTGAAAACTGGAAAATATAATTCTTAAAATGTAAACATCTCTATAATATGAAAGCTGTTTGAAATAGTGTGTAGTTCACCTCTGTTATTTGGATCTTTCCAATTAGGCAATACTTTGGCATGTGAGTCTATTGATAAACCTGGTAATGAATGAATATTTTGCTGTGGCTAATTACAGTTAAAGTAATCATAACGTGCTTTCTATGTAGTGCTTATAACAAAACAGGTAAATATGACAGAGTATGATCCAGGCACAGAGGAAATGTCAGCAAATCCTGGCTCTTGATTGTAATGAGAGTAGATAAGATTGGATTAGTGAGACCCTCCCCAGACTGGGTGACCCCTTACCAGTGCTCCTGGGGAAGAACCAAACAATTGGCTTACTGTACTCAGGTGGGGCAGTGGGAGTGCTGGAGCACGGGCCTTGTGTTGAGGGCTATGGTGATGGTGGAGGTTTACTTGGTTGGGTGTCTCTTGTGAGAGACTCCTGAGAAACAGGGAAAAGCCCAAGGAAGGTGTGTGCTCTGGGCTGTAACCTGCAGAGGCCCTTGGAGCAAAGCTAGGGGAGTTCTTGGTAGTGTTGGTGGCACCTGGTGACACCACCAGTGTGGTGCTGGGAGCTTGAGGTCCTTGACCTGTAGAAGAAGGGGAGTGCAAAAGAAAGAAAAGGTGGTCATGGAGGAGGAAGGCTGCTCATCTGACTTTTGTAGGCGCCTCTGTACTGCAGCATGGGACCAAGGGGCTGTGCCAGGCAGGAACTGGTCCTAAACTGGCAGGTTAAATGGAAGGAGTATTTGGGGAAATGCAAATGGGGTAGAGTAGATTAATCAGTCTTCAGTAAGTCTTCAATAAAGTAGGCTGCCAGGATATAAACCAGGGAGGCAAAGAAGCTCTTGCTCGCAGTGTCTTGAGGATTTGTTTCAGGGTGTCTCCCTTTGTTGCCTAAACCTTTTTTTCCTCTCATTTTTTCAAATATGAGTTTCTCTGACTTCCCTCCTTAAAATCCTAACCTCTGTGCTACTAATTAAGTGCCTCTTTTATGCTACCCTCTCAAGGGGCAGGCTGCCTTTTCCTTCTAAGTCCTCTGTTTTCTGAATTCTGTTGGTGTTGTACATAGGTGCTGCAGAGCTCTTCTGCCATTTTACACATTTAGGGTTAAATTCTATCCTCTGCTCCAAGCCTGCTTAAGGTGTTTAGTTAATTTAAGTTCTGCTTGCTTCCCTGGTCTCCCCCAAGTTCATATCCTTTGGTGGCTCAGAGACATCTATGTGGTTTGCTGATGGATAACCCCTCCCAAAAGTGAATACCAGAGAAAGATGAGCCCTGCCCAACACCTGCTCCATAGGTTCTGCTGTGGCTGTTAAGATGCCAATTAGCTTCTCTTCTGCACTACTAATGTTCAGATTAGTCTTTTTGCTAAGTCACAGATAAGTAAGGGTGTTATTGGGTTTCAGGGCTACTTCTTCATAGCTTTGAAAAGCATTACATGATTTATCACGCTGTTAAAGAGAGAACAGTAGTCTACATAAGCTATTCAATCTGTATAAGGCTAAAAGAATTAAAACACTGAATTACATTTTCAGTGATAATGTATGGTGATAGCCTTTGTCCAAGAAGGAGAGTTAATTGAATATATTAGATTCTGAATTATTTCAAAAAGCTGCTGTTAGAGCGATACTTACACTGCATATAAAGGGTTCAGAGGCAGGGATCAGTTACTCTGTTCTTTTTCCCCCCATTCAGCATTCTTGTATCGATCTGAGGCAGAAAGTCAGATGAGACAGCAAAGGGTATTTATTTGAGTAGCTAAACGGCTACTTTATAGTCTATTTCATATTAGGGATTGGATTAGAATTGGAAAGATGGAGTGATATTAGATGCCAGTAACACTAAATCTTGTTTGGGTGTTTTGCCTCTTCAAGATAAGTAAAAAGCTTCTGGAACTGACGGCTTCTTTGAGTCAGAAGCATGGGGAAGCAGATTGCTGTCTGTCAGGGGTAGATTTTTTATTTGACAGTGTGGAAAGTTGGATTTCTTTAGGCTACTTCCACGTTATCTTTATCCTTGTTCTTCCTTTTCAAAGTAAAAAAAAAAAAAAAAGAGTTTGTTTCCTGGATTTCTTGATTTTCTGAGCATGTATTTGTGTAAGGCAAGCATGGACACAGTTTTATAAATGAAAAATCAGCTTTTTCCATCTCACACCCTGTGCTGTTATACATGAATTATTGCTGTTTCTCCCTCGATTCTAACCAAGCTCGCAGAAGTCTGACTAAAATAAGCTTTGCGACTCTAGAGATCTGCTTTCCTCAGTGTTGAAAACCACAGCAGTAACCAGAGGGTTTAGATATTGATTTTGACCTGTGTGCATAATGTTATCTGTTGGCTGCTAAATATGGCAATCTGTAGGAAAGGTCATGTTCTCAGACCTAATTAAGAAAATCAGAAGAGGCAAATGACAGAAATGAGAAGTCCTAATAATGGCCTGACAGGGCTGCCATGTTACTGTGGAAGGGCAGAGCCAGACTGCAGCACAGCTGACTTGAGAATCAAATGTCAAGAAAGAAGGTGGTGCTTTCTGTGGCTCTTGCCTGGCTTATGGTAGTGATAAATTCAGCTCGTTGCCTCCTCCCCTTTTTATTTTTTTTGATAAATAATTCATTTTTTTTTGTTCTGTTCATTCTAATTCTTTTAATGGCTAGCTTTTAGTCTCCTGCGTCTCCCCTTAATTGAGATGAAGCCAGAACTTTAGCTGTTACATGTGAGAAGAAAGTGCTGGAAAACAGAACAGATTTGTGTCAATTCTGAATATTTCTCTTTTTAAAAATAGATAGTAGGTAGGAAGTAAACTACACTTCCTTTGAGCCTAGAAAAAAACCCTTAATGCTTGGGTTAAGTGCATTTTATTTCTGTACATGTGGAAAGTAAATAATGGCCTAAAAAGTGAGTACTGTCATGCAGATTGAATCTATTACTAAAGTGCTGGTGCTACTATAGCTGTAGGAGGTGGAATGAAAGTTGCATTTTAGTTCTTTCCTAAAGTTATTCATGCTACATCTTGTTTGGAAGGGAAAATAAATTTTTTCTTGCTTTTTTTTTTTTTGCATAGTTGAATTTTATTGATTTTCTTTAAACAATTTGTATTTTTTTTTGTAGGTAAAATTTTATTATTCAAGACTTGAGTTAAATGTAATTTTGCTTGGCTAAAGAACAGCAGCAGTTTGTTTTTATTGGTCCAGCGTTTAGCACTTTAATGTCCACTGTTACTGTTCATGGGGACCATAACGACACAAGTAAATAATAATTACTTTGCTACAGCCCCTAGGTTTTCAAAACACTTCACCAAGTACTTCATCACAGCACCTCTTCTTTATCTCCTTTTGTGGGTATGAAACTGATAGTACAAATCTTATGTTGTCTGATGAAAAGTTAGAGCCAAGCAGTGGGTATCCTGGATCCTGTGTTTGGAGACAAGATCGCGTACATGGCTGAGATATGGGTGTGAGACAAGGGGCGCCATGGCAGTAGATTGTGTCTTGCAGAAGACAAGGAGATACAGCAGCAAATCTATGTAAATCTGCACAGTATCTAATGAGTAGGTCTAATTAACGACAAATCATACGTGAAAATGTAGTTTTGACAGTATTTTGTGCATAAATTTCCGAGACATTCTCCTCGAATGTAAAATGTGGGTCCTGCTTTCCTCCAGGCATCAGGCTGATGTGTTTTTCTGTTGTGTTTGAGGTACAGTTCCTCTCTGCAAACATTGCATAGGAGGAGAGGAAGGAGGAGTGGTTGCATTTATTACTTCAAGGCCTTTTGACATTCAGGTTTGCTTAATCAGTGAATACAGAGTTATTTCCTCTGGCTCACAGTGCTTTGAGCTTGCCCTTTGGTTTGGAGGGGACTCACTACGGATTCTTCTGTTTTCAAGCATCAGCCATCACTGACAATGAAAGTAAAACTGCCAGCATATTAAATATTTGTCAACAACAGCATGCAGGTATCAGCAGTAGAATCTTCATTTAGTGTCATTCAGTTACTTCAATCAATTTGAAATATAGTTGTGAGGTTCAACATTTTCTGCCATATTTGACTAAGTGCTGCATGTTTAAGTAGGTGTTGCACACAAGTTGTCTCTGGAACAAACTATAGTAAAAGTGTACTATTTTTCTGCCCTAGACATATAACAGTTTTCTTACCTTCTGCGTACTCCCAGGGGAAGAGATCTGTTGGATAGAATACTGATAGGTGGAAATGTGCCTGCATAAATCAGGCCCAGGGGGGGTTTGTGGGTAATTACATGGTCTTGTCCTTTCCCTACCTGCCACACAGAAGCTCCTTATGGTCATCCTTTCGAGGAGAACATCTTGGGGTGCCTGTTTGAGACCTGCAGCGCAATTGCTAGCTCTCTGTGAACTGAGCTTCATCTATGTCCTTTGAGCCAAAGGAGCTCTGTGTGTTTCTTAATTTGCCTTTCAAAGGTTGTAGGAGAAGCAGAGCTGAGAGAGTGGGACAGGCATCAAGAGGAGTAAATTGAGTTCAGGTTCTTTTGCGTGATATCTTGGAGCCATCTGTATGATAAAAGCATAAAAATAATCTGCACTGATAAGAGCATTAAAATGGACAGTAATCTAAAAGTACAGTTCTATTTTGGAAAGTGGTAATCTAAAAATGTCAATTTTGAATCCAGCAAATCTATTCCTGTGAGTATTAAAATATTGCTTGCTAAATTTGGTGATAAAAAGTACTGTTTTAAAGTATTGGGGAATGTATCATCTATGAGGCAGTCTATTAAGTTTCCATTGTTTATACCCATTTGAAATTCTGTCACTTAGAAATTTTTAAGATAGTTGTATGAATAATTATTTCCCTAGGCATTTCTTCCTCTTGATATTGATCCATTTAGGATAGACAAATCCTTTCCTCTGAGAAAATCAAATAGAAAATACTGTTAATGCTGAGATAAAAAGAAATTATTTTTTCTTAGCTTTTTCTGAACTTTTAGAATCTTATTGGCAGTGCAGTCCAGTAAAATATTGTGACTAACTTGAATATTAAATGCATCCTTTCAGTGCAACCAAATCAAGTATTTCTTTTCTGTAATTAAACAAGTTATTTTTGTACAAAAAACCCTAATTCTCTCTACCTCTGGTCAGAATTTGGTAGAATCACTTTTTCCCAAATTACGCATTTCTATCATGTTTTAAATGCTTTTACAAAATTTCTTTTCATAAATTTCAAAAGGGAAATTAGGATAAGGGTACTCTGAAAGCAAAACAATTTGCCTTAGATGTTTTAAATCTGATTTCAATATTTCATTTTGTATTCCCATTTCTCATATCCAATTTCTTAAAACCCTGTTCTGTGATTATTTTTTTTCATCCTCAACTGTTTCTGATCCTTGACTATTATTTTTTTCAACTAAGAATTAACCAAATTCCAAACTTTTAAATCCTTCTTGAATCATTATTATTATCTTTGTCTTTGGTAGGACTGCCACTGACAAAAGGCATATTTATTTTTTTTTAAATCCCAGTTGTGAGTATTAATTTTAAGAACAAGTTTTGCACCACTATTTTTGAGCAAAAAAACCCCTAATATTTAGAATGTTGGGATGGAAAAATTTCCTGCCCTTGCCTGAGACTTGTAAGCACTTTTTGATTAAAAAGCTTGGCTTTGAGACTAAAGCTGAAACCAGGTCATTACTGGAGACTTCTCCAAATGTAAAACATTATTGTTTTGCTGTTAAAGTTTATAAAGAGGAAAGGGAGAAATGATCATTGGTCCCGAGGATAACGGCCAGAAGACTGTGTTGTAATGTCAGAATGGGGATATTTAAAATGTAGAGACTATACACGCTTGTCACTCAGGGGCTTGTGTATCCAGTTCAAAATACAGCTATCATGTTAGTTTGGTGAGGTTTTTTTCCCCCTTTGCTTTTCCTCTTCATGTTGAGTGTTCAGAAGTACCTGCTTTCCCTCCCCTGGAAATGAAGGCCTTATGCCTTCTGTGTTGTATTCTCTGAAATGCCATCAAGGCATTGCTTCATTGCTTACAAAACAAATCCGAGTATGGAAAGAATAGGAAATGGAAATAAATTTTTACTTTGTGAAAAGTTTGACGTGGAAAATCATGAAAAGATCACTCGATCTCTTTTAGATCTCTGCAAACATCTCTGATTTAAAGATTTTTTTCTTTTTTTCTTTTTTTTCTTTTTGTTCCTTTTTCCTCCCCTTCCCCTGGTTGTGTTAGATCTTGTCCAGATGCTTAATAGAAATTGATAGTGTGTTCCCAGGTAACAAATTACATCTGTCTCTGAAAATGAGTCAATGTAATCATGACAAATTCATGAAATAAAGGAGAAATACATTGCTGCAGTCCTGGGGAACATGAGTCAATATGGTTTATGTAATTATTTAATAAAACATCTCTTCTAGTGCATTGAACCAGCCTAAGATACTGAAGCAGTTGTATTTATGCAGGAATAAACAAACTTCCAGTAAAAGCTGGTGACCAGAAGTATGCAATTAGGCATTTCCAGAAATACTCATTAAACCAGTCTGCTTAAATTTTAATCAGACTTCTATGTATAAAACAGTCTGAAAAGAGGGAGTAGCAAAATAAGAAGAGATTTTTATGAAAAGCTATTCAGATTTTCCAGTGCCCCAAATGGCTTTGGATTTTTTTATTTAACTTCCTGTGCATGGAATTGCAAATCTGTCTAAAACTTAACAATACAAAATCCTACATGCTGGCTTAATTCTGTTTTAGAGGAGCCATATTGGTATCAGCACAGAAATACTACATTGATAGAAAAGCTGTCATAAAAAGAATATGATGTGAGGATTAGATGGGTATTTGAAATAGTTAAGCTTTGTGTAGTCCATGTGAGAAATGTCAGAGGACTGGTTATCAGTGGGTGCGTTCTTATATTAAAGTCATAGGAAATTCACTGTCACATTGAAAAATTACAAATCACCAGGTACTTCCAGTATTTTTTGGCCTTATTTATCTTCCTGATATGTCTGAGCTAAATGATGCAAACTGTGTTATATCTGAGACATGAGAAGATGTGCTGCCCAGGATCATAAGGAAGTCAGGAATAGCCGTAAGAGGTTCATGACTCCAGATGCTGGAGTGAATTCAATAGGTGTCTGGTTATGTTCTTTGCAACATTAAATTTGTATAGTTTAATGGTCAATGACTTCCGCTCTTATTTCCAGTCAGCCTAAAGTACCATCAGGATGCTCATGGATGGTCTACATGCACAACTGGACATGCAATAAATAGCCTGTCACTCGAAGCCTTTACACACATGTTTGTAGACCCATTAGGATAATCTGAGAGAGGAGCTCAGAGAGCAAGTCACAAAATGTTAGTGAATAAAGACAAGAGAGTGCATATATCCATCCCTGAAAAGGATCACTAACCTTTTCATGTTTCACAATCCCTTTTCAGGTGTTATCTGATGACCATCTATTTATGATGGATCTCCTCATGTCCTTGGAAACTGCAGTTATGAATATTGTTACCCTCGTATTAAATTCTAATGGTCACTGTGCTTTATCCTTCCAGGGCATCAGTAGCCTCTTCAGTTCACTTAAAGTGGTCAGGCTACTTCGGCTGGGTCGCGTAGCTCGGAAGTTGGACCACTACATCGAGTACGGAGCAGCAGTCTTGGTTCTGCTGGTGTGTGTGTTTGGGCTTGCAGCACACTGGCTGGCCTGCATTTGGTACAGCATCGGAGACTATGAAGTTATCGATGAGGATACAAACACGATCCGAACTGAGAGCTGGCTCTATCAGCTGGGGATGTCGATAGGAACACCTTACCGCTTCAACACATCGGGCTTTGGAAAATGGGAAGGTGGGCCAAGCAAAGATTCGGTCTACATATCTTCCTTGTATTTTACGATGACCAGCCTCACCAGTGTTGGATTTGGGAACATCGCTCCGACTACAGATGGGGAGAAGATCTTTGCTGTTGCTATGATGATGATTGGCTGTAAGTACTAGAGATTCTGTTTCTCACACACACAGTGCCAAATTGCTGTGTGTCATGAATACTGATATCATAATAACATCTGGAATCATGTAAAATATTATGCAGCTTAAAATATTTTGGTGGCAATATAGTTATTACACACTTTCTTATTGGTTAGTTTTAAAATCACAAGTGGGAGTATTGCTGCAACTAGCAAAAATTCAGTCATTTTGGAAGCAGTATTCTGTCAATATTCTTTCAATATTCTTTTGCAATTAAACTTTAAAACGTGTAAAGCCTGAAGTATTAGGAATTAATTCACCAGAGTGGGCACAGACAACCTTTGTGCCTCTATTTGATATGTGGCAAAATCTTTGTATGTCTCAGAGTTGTATACATTGGACAAGTGGGTCAGTGAGTGGGAGGAGGTCCCAGAGCATCTCATAAGGGAGAGAGGACAGTAGCTCTCTAGAGGCCACAAACTTCATTGTGGGCTGAGCGTACAGTCAGGTCCTAAAGCAACTGGGATGATACTGGCCTTGGGCACCTCTGGCTCGCATTTCTTTGTTGCAAGGGATTCATATTACCAAGCTGTTGAGTTTTTGGCCATGTTGTGTCACTTCAATTCAGCATCTGCACTCAAAGTGCCATAAGAGCTACTTGGAGTTAAGAACCATGCAGTGGCCACCCTTAAAATGGGTCAGGTTCTTCTAGAAAAAGGTGAAATTTGAACCAAAATAAGGAAAAAAAATAATCTACTTTGTACATGGAAGAGCATATCATTATATGGAGAAAGAGAGAAGCTTCTGTACATTAATATTACATTTAGAGGAGAAAAAAGTCAATCTTTGCTAAGCAGAAAATAAAAAATATATATATAATGAAACCCAATTAGCAGCACAGTGCCTGCTACGGTAGAAATGTGAAACTTTGATTCAGATGTGTCATTTTAAAGCATGTGCAGTGTTAATCAGGCTGAAGGTTATGAGAAGACAGCAAGCATTCTTTATCTCGTAGGTATTGGGATATTTTAGCTATAAAAAATTGTTAATTTTGTCCTTCTAGCTTTTTCCACTGCTAAGTCCCATCATCTTAATAAAACACTCGCGTAGCATAAGGGAAATGTATATAAAATTTGGAGAAAATTATGCGGTTTCCTTATGAGAAGAGGCATTAGACAGTGTAGCAGTGTAGTACAAAACATGCCTTCAAACATATTTTGTGGTGAATTTACCTGTTTCATAGGAAATATCCTGACCTTTGGCTTAATGTTCATTGGGTTATGATCATGATACTAGCTAGACAACAATAATATTATTCAGTATTTTTAGTTAGTACTATGAATAATGAATTAACATAAACTTCATAAAATCCAGAAGATACATCGGAGTTCTAAGAACATTTGGAGTTCTACCTGCTCCAAATTCTGCATATGAAAATGTGATGGAAAGAAGTTGAATTTATGCAAGATTAATGTTGATAGATATCTGCTCTGAATTCTAAAATGAACTTTAATTTCAGCAAGTGTTTTGGCAATTTAAAATCTCATGAATGCAATCGCATTTGAGGGAAACAATTTTGTTTCTATTTGGACTTCTAGAACCTTACATTTCTAACCTTATAACTGACGGTGTATCTGAGCACCTTTATCCTGTGAACAACTACTTGGAAAACATTAGGACTATTAGACATTTATGTTTGTGGGAATGGCAACTAAGTGATCCAGTCTTTGAATTATCTTTCTGGCTTTCGTAGGGTCCTGATTGCTTTTAACATGCTGAAGTTTTGAGCTGTGGTCATTTCTCAGGATGGGAGAAACAAAACTGATTTGTTTACTTTGCAGCTATTTAGAGCTTAATTGTTGACAGACATTCTTCCACATCTGTCATAAAATTTAATGTTAAAATAATACTGTTTAACCTGTAGGATCAAGCTCTCAAACATCGATCTGAGTTTGAACTAGTGCTCTTTTATAAGAATTTTGTCTGATCTGTTGGGAGTCTGAAAGGTACGTAGCAATTGTATGGGAGATAGCTGTGGGGAGGGAAAAGAAGTTTCCCGGCTAAAGGTTTTTTACGTCACTCAGAAAAAATCGTATTTGCCTTGGCCAAGTAACATGTTTGTTATGAGCTGAGTTACTCACTAGTATCACAGTTGGTACCTACAGGTTCCTGTTATGGTCCTCATTTTGCAGATGTCAGATGACACAGATTTGCACATGAAATGGATAGGGGCTGTGGTTGTCCAAAGCATCAGATATAAGCAATTTCAAATCAGTTCTGCTACTGTGTTACTGCCCACTAATAAAAGGAAAGAGTGTATGATTTCTCATTTATACTTTACCTGTATTTAACACTGCATTTATTTTAACACCCATCTAGTGATGCATTCTCAAAAGCTACTGCTATCTTTCAGCAGCACAGGGAATGCCATTATTTTTTTTTATGTGAAGGATGCGGACAGAGTCTAATTGTTTGACTATCTAAAATTCTGATTGAAGATAGGTGGGATTTGCTGAGTCCAACCTCAAACATAACACTCCATTAACTTCTTCCCTGCTAGAGGGTATGTCTTTAAGAACTACGTGAATTTATCTTGGCTTTGAAGTGGCTGGGTATAGTCGGGGCAAAAATACATACAAAAATGCATATATTTAAATAGTCCAGTGAAATAAGTTAAGTTATTTTACAACCTTTTCTGTATGAAACGGAAACAACACTGTTACTTTTTTTGAGGATGTTATCATTTATGTTTAGTTAAGATAATATGTTAACAGGATTGGTTTTGAGATTCCAAAATGACACTGTAGAGTCATTAAAAAAAAAAAGTGTATTTGGCGACAGATATATAAAAGCCAGCATTAATATTTCAAAATGATTCCAGAAAAATTTTACTTTAAATAGGCTGGAAATTTTTAATAGGAGGGTGATTTTTATCCCCTCGGGCCAATTAACCTCCTGTGAATAAATAGTAAAACTTCCATTAGCCTGATGGGGACAGATTTAGATGAGCGGAAAGACAATTATAACATTTCCTTCTCTTTGTGCGTTTTATCCTCTATTCTTTTTGAATAGCAATAAGCGCTGTGTGAAAAAACCTAGTGGCTTGTTAAACAATACTGCGGCCAGCTAAGCTCACGGTCTCAATTTTATTAGCAAGATCACCTTTGAAATTTTGTCCTTCTCTTTATTTGTAATAGAAACTGAATTGTCTTGATATGGAGATGGTGGTCAACATGTGAAAACAGCTGTGACCCCCACCTTCCTTGTGTGAGCTGTATGTGTAGCTGCCCTACAGAAAGTCAGGGTGCAGCCCCCACTTAGGTGCAGGGTAAGCACTTGCCTCCCACTGGTGGTATGTTTTCTTCATGTTTGATAATCTAGAATTATTTTTAATAGGATAGATTTGACTTTGTAACATTCTTGTATCTCTGGGGAAGGCTGGATGTGGTGTGTGCTGCCCTGAAGTGCATTACCAAGTGGGGTGCGGTTTTGCAGGCTTTCTCATCCTTGTTTCTAGCAAACTTAGTTTTTGGTTTTGTATTGGTTTACTTGGCTGAGTATCTGCAATAGTTTCTAGGGGCAAAAGTTGTGAATAGCAGCAATGCTTTTTTCCTTTAGTCTTGGAGTGTTGTCTGTTGAACTTCTCTGTTTCAGGAGAGGATAATCACTTGCATAAGCAAGTGATTTTAAGATGTGTATTGCTGTCTTCTCCACTGGCAAACTGACTGAAAGGCTTGTGGTCAACAGTCGACACAGGACTTTGGATGGTGACATCCAAAGAGGATGTTTGTGTCAGAAGGGCTCAGAGTATTTGAAAGCATAAGCAGATTATAACTAGTGTCATTCCACATGTGTTTAGTATTCTTATACACAGAATGATGGAATTAATACTTTGCAATTATGTTCCATCTTCTGTAAGATGAAATATGGTTTCCTCTGCTGCTCGGCCACTGATATGTCCCCTTCTGCTCACTTCTTACTCCCTCTGTAAAGTTGATCCTGTGGCAGAAAAACATGTGTATTACATTAACTCTTTGTAGACCTACTGACCACTGGTAATAGTACTTTGCTATAATGTCAGATAGCTGTTTAAAAAAATTAGTAAGACCACTTCCGTTTTCCTTTGTTATTCAATCTTTCATTATGATAAATAATAAATCCAGGTAACTTTTAATCAAAAATTTAGAGCTACATTAGTGGAACTGTCCTGGGCCACTGGGAATTTTGGCTGAGTTGAGTGCAAATGTTGACCTGGTAAGAAAGTAAAAGGTATATTTTGTCCTCTTCAAAATATTCATCAATTACCTGGATGAAGGGATGGAATGTACCCTCAGCAAGTTTGCTGATGACACAAAATTAGGAGGGGTGGCTGACACCCCAGAAGGCTGTGCTGCCGTACAGGGAGACCTGGACAGGCTGGAGAGTTAGGCCAAGAGAAACCTATTGAAATTTAACAAGGGCAAGCGTAGGGTGCTGCACCTGGGGAGAAGTAACCCCAAGCACCAGTACAGGTTGGGGGCTGACCTGCTGGAGAGCAGCTCTGAGGAAAAAGACCTGGGAGTCCTGGTGGACAATAGGATGACCATGAGCCAACAATGGGCCCTTGTGGCCAAGAAGGCAAATGGCATCCTGGGGTGCATCAAGAAGAGCGTGGCCAGCAGGTCGAGGGAGGTCATCCTGCCCCTCTACTCTGCCCTGGTGAGGCCCCATCTGGAGTACTGTGTCCAGTTCTGGGCTCCCCCGTTCAAGAAGAACAGGGAACTGCTGGAGAGGGTACAGCAAAGGGCCACAAAGATGATTAAGGGCCTGGAGCATCTCTCCTACAAGGAGAGGCTGAGGGACTTGGGTCTTTTTAGTCTTGAGAAGAGAAGGCTTAGGGGAGATCTAATTAATGCGTATAAATACTTAAAGGGTGGGTGTCAGGAGGACAGGGGTGGTCTTTTCTCAGTGGCGCCCAGTGACAGGACAAGAGGAAATGGGCACAAACTTGAGTATAAGAAGTTTCATCTAAACATGACGAGGAACTTCTTTACTGTGAGAGTGGTAGAGCACTGGAACAGGCTGCCCAGAGAGGTGGTGGAGTCTCCTTCTCTGGAGATATTCAAAACCTGCCTGGACAAGTTCCTGTGCAACGTGCTCTAGGTAGAGCTGCTCTGGAGGGGCGTTGGACGAGATGATCTCCAAAGGTCCCTTCCAACCCCATATGATTCTATGATTCTATATGAACTTGCAGAAGGAAAGGTGGGCAAGTCATGTTAACGGTTCGTAGACACTGGGAAGGAATGACTGAGGTGAATGAGCTGTGTGTGGGTATTGAGCCTGTAGGGCTGGGCTGGTTGGTTTTACTCTTGGGGCAAAGTACAAGAAAGTGTGGCTTGATCTCGACAGCCCTGGTTCCTCCCTCAGGGCCACCTTCTGCAGGGAGGTGCTTTCAAATGTGATGTATGTGCGCGCTGTCTTACTGACCTCATTGTGGCTGCAGTTTTCAGGGAGAAAGTGTATTACTGTTGGTTATTTTGACACGGGGAAGTGCAAGCCCTAATTAGATTTGTGAGGGACCACAGCATGCTCATTGTGTAACCCTGGGGATGTATGGTCCATTGGTCAACTTCACCGCAGGGGGATGTGGGTAGGTGAAAAATGCTCTTGGTTCTTCATCTCAAGTAATGCACATCTGTTTGGGAAGAACAAATTATTTTAAATAGAGATGAAGTATCTAGTGGCTGCTCTTAAGGATTTCTGTTCTGTGGAGACTTGATGCTTCTGATAAGATATGCAATTCAAATTAGTATGTAGCTGTTTTTCTTGAACATATGGTAAAATACAGTTTTGTAAAGCAAACTGCCTTCACATGTGTCAATGAACTAACCTGCATGGTTTTGCCTCACTTTATTGAGTGTATGTGTACATATATAGAGAAGTATGAGTGTCACTACTGGAAGTAAAGGCAATTAGCTCCTCAGCTTCATTTTAAAATGAATCAAAACATATTTGCTTATCCCTTTTCACAGATGGCCACTAAATTGCTAATTAATAGGGAATAAGTCTACAGACAGACCTTCCAGAGAGGCTGATATTACGTAAAACTGGGTTTAAAACCACTGTCTGGGTCTTTAGAAGGACATATATTTTTCCATTTTTAATATTTGTCGGAAAAAAACCCAACCTATTTCAATTTTTAGTTTCTTCCCTGTGGAGACATATGCCTCGAAATAACAGTTCTCATATGTTTTGTTCAGTGAAGCTGTCAGGTTGGGTTGCATATTGTTTATTTTTCCTAAGCAGTAGCAGAAACCCAAGGACTTCCATTTGCAGTTTTCATATCTGGGCACTGTGTCAGCAATCCCCTTGCTCTGCAGGTGGAGTAGGGATGAACAGTTCTAAAAATGCTTTGCATTTTCTACTTTCAACACACCATAGTACAGATGGATGCTTGCATATCTGGATTTTGAGCAACTGAGCAAAATCTATCATTTCAAGAGCCTTTTGTTAGTGTTCTCAGTTTCCCTGAAAGACCCCAAGCTTTTGGTGCCTGTTCATGCTAAATTCTCCTTGTTAGGTAGGAACTTCCTGGAACGACAGGGCTCGACTCATCCAAAGTATGAAGTTCACTGAGGAAAAGGCACATGTTTTAATGCTAAACTAAATCATAAATTCTCCTGTAAACATTATAATTAGACCAGATAGTGAGAGGGATCATGGAAAAAGAACAAAAGTAGGAGTTAAAAGGTCAGAGTCAAGGATGTTCACACTCACCCACTGTAACAAATTTTCAGCCACTGAGTTCATGAATCAAAAGAGACCAGAGACTGAAAACACTCATCTTCATTGATCATGTGGAACACCACCTGCAACACTTCACCGTTTGTCCCTGGTTAAGGTAGACACAGATCCCAGGAGCGGGGAGTAGCTCTCTCAGTTTTGTTCAGCTTTGTCTGGGAATAGCTTCTTTCTCATTAGACATAAGAACAGGAATGATGATAACATTAGGTAAATTTGAAAACATGATTAGGTAGTTTTATTTACAGCACTCTTGCTGAAAGGAGAAGAAATCTGCCCTAGTAATGTGAACATCTCTGTGAACTATAAGAAAATCTTGATGGCTGGTATCATGACACATAGGAGTAGAGTGCTTCGGTGACCCCCAGCAGGGTAGAAAGTGTTCAGAGGCTCTTGTGAACAAGGATAGCCAGAAGCGGATGAAAACTAGACTGTTGTTATCCAAATACGTGAACAAAATACAGATGCATTGCAGCATCATGTTTGATGGTGTTCCTGAGGCACGATTTTCCCCTTATAACGCAGTTCATCAGTTGTTAGAGCAAATGGATGTGGCCAGGCTGTGTGGGTACTTACGAAACACGCATCTAATCGTAAGAGAAGCATGTGTATCCCTAGTACGCCTTTTAAGGGATAGGGGACAGGGCTACATTGAAATTGGTTTTGCTGGAGGTTGGTGGCCTGAAATGGAGGGCCAGCCAGGTGCGGGCTAGGTTTGTTGAGGAGATCATTCAGGGGCTGAGCACAAAGGCTTATGAGACCTCAAACCCAAAACAACTCTTTCTGTATTCGTGGTTATTGCAAATGTGATGTTTTGATTTGTGGACATGCTGGGGTAGGAAAAAGAAACCTTGCCTTGTGAAAGTGGTCTCTTGGGTACCTGTTCTTTTTCAGTAACCCTGGCAGGATGATAAAAATCTCTTAAATGCCACAGACTTCAACTTCTTGCTAGTCACTGAGGATGAGGTTGACATGCTTTCCATACGGCTGGTAGTTTTGCATTGCTTTTCATTCTCATCTGTCTTAGCCACCAGCAACATTACTCAAGCTAGTAACTCCTAATTTAAAGGCCTGGTTTTTAATTTTTTTTTTCTTTTTAATAAGCAGGAACAGTCTTTTGAGATCAATCCCCTCACTTCTCTCTGCTGTGCTTTATTACTTGTTGTTTGAAGCTAGTCATGATATTTGAAGAGCTGGTGTCTTACTGCTATAATTGTTAAGCAACTGTTTGGGATTTCTGAATGTTATTTAGCTTGGATGCTTTCTCTGTTTGAATGAAACACCAGAAGTGTCATGGATATGTTTCTCAGGTTTCAACAAAGAGGAAGGGGCAGCAGAAGATCTGGATAGAATTTCAATGAAGGTTAGAAGGAGGGTTTGGATATTAGGGTAGGATTTGTCCTGGTTATCTCTAAATATGAGAATACCCAAATTTTTCTTGTTAAGAGTAAAGAATGAGTAAACCCGTGAAATAATCAAAGCAAAAGCAGAAAAAAACCCCCAAAACTCAGACAAAAAATTCTTAACCTCCCCAAAAACCAACAACAAAAAGCCTGTAACAAAACCCCAAAGTCATTGTGATAAAAAAAAAAATGGGTAGACAACCTCATTTCAGGCTTTTTGGCTATATAAACAATCCTTCAAACAGCAGAGTCCTGAGGGATGCGTTTTGCAGTAAAGCACATTGGTATCTCTCATCAGTAAGCATGGGACTGCACCAGGTCATGGAGGTGTTTTCAGACCCATGGATGAGCTGAAGCATCTGGCCTGTGCAGAGTTACATCGTTGATATTCAGTACAGACAGGGCATGCTGGAGAGATGCCGTCACTGCTGGCAGACTTCACAACATCACAAGCTCCAAACTCTGACCTGTAGCTCTTAAAAGTTGCCTCTTCTTCAGATAAGGATGTCTGAGGCCTGCAGGTTTTTTAAGGATGGCTTCTGTTGAAGGATAAAACTCTGGTGTCGAGACCAGCAAAAGGGCAGGCTTTAGGTGACATGTATGTAAATAGCAAACTCTTACAAAAATTGTCTCCAGGCTAAGATGGGCTGGAAGGCTTTTTCAGGTTCACACCACCAGTGTTAGTGCTGTAATAAATCTGTCTAACAACCTCTAACAACCATGGCTATATGAGTGCCCCATTCATATGGGGTTAGCCATCTCCTTACCACAACACACTTCAAAGCAATATTTATAGAAGAAATAAAATGTTTTTTAAAGTATATTAATGTGGTAGTAATTGGTTTCCTGGCCTGCTTTGTGAAAACATAAAATCTGACACAGAGTTACTTTATTTCTTGCTATGCAAAAGTGAGTAAGCAATATTCTTTTTCATGTTATTTTAAGTGTATATCACCAGATTAAAGCTAGATGAAATTATTGCTATTAAATTTCCCACAAAATGCAATTTGGAAATGGCAAAAGTAAGTTGTCCATGTACTTTTGGTTGTGTGGGGGAAAAAAGAAGATAAAAATTCCAGAGCTATATCACAGATATATACCTGATGAATCACTCCATGATGTGTCATCTTGCCTTAATGACTTTAAAAATTTCAGGCTGTACTTCAGCCTAATGGATCTAGGGAATGGCCCTACCTCAGAACATACTAGAACTTAATTGCTACAACGGTGCCAGGAAATTTTACTCCAAGTCACTGTCAGTATCATGCAAACCCAATCAGGATAATTTTTAAAGTGAGATTTTTGTGAACATTTTTAATTCTCGAGGTTATTAAAATCTGTTGTCTGCTGTAGAGCTTAACCTTGGTCTCCAAGACACTGGACAAGTTTTGAAAGGACTGTGAATGCAAATGGAGAAAAAATAGTTCTGTTTGACAGGAGAGAAGATGAAAGCTGTAAAGTGCTAATGGTTTGGTTTTTTTGGGCATGTGGGGGAGAGCTCACACTACAGTAATGTTATAGATAATTGCCTTTTTTCTCTTTGTTGCACAATGTTTCTAAATTTTTACCTAGAATTATTTAATAGTAATGAGGAGGATAAGGAAAAAAATAGGAATCCCAGCAGTGGGTGTGTCTCTTTTTGACCTGATGTATTTCATATCACATGCACAGTATTTGGCTTTCTTTAGGCTATTTCTAACATTTCTTCCTATAAATAGATTTAAAACACAGAAACGTGCTAGCTCTTTCAAACTCTCATCAACACGTGTAACCAACTTGTTCTGAATTCTGAAGGAACATCATTAACTCAAGTTAATGTTTGAGAGGGAAGTGCCTGATGCATCCAGTATATGGCCTGAAAGGGCAGAGGAACGTAAAAGGAAAAAAGAATATTCCAGGCAGGTGAATCAGGGGATAATATACAAGCGTTTTGTTCCCTATGAAAGAAACCTTCAGAATCTGCAAGAGACATTGTGTTTTGATATGCAGTTCTGTTTGTGATTTTATTCTTAAATTACCAAGGCACACACATACAATCTCAAAGAGCATGATTTATCTTGTTGGAATTTTATTCTGGATCCTCATCTGTGAAATTGCCTAGATAGCTATAGTGCACAAAAGATGTGACAGATTTTCCTTTCTCTTTGCAGTCCTGGGAGCCCTTTTCCTAAGCAGCAACTTTATGTGAAGGATAGAAATCTTGGGCAAGGATTTGGTTTTGCATGAGAAAAATTTGTATTTCAAAGTCGATTTCTGTCTAAGAAAAATCCAGCTAGATAGCCATGGGAAAAAATAGCAAAACAGCACATCCACTCATATGACACGTTGTACCACTTATCATCTAATATGTAGAATATGACAGAAGATCTGAAGCATCTTCTAAACACCTTTCACTTCTGCATCAGCTTCAAAAAGGATATAGTTATTTTACTGTCTAATTGCTACTGGACTTGGACAGACTGCTGTAGGTTACAAAATGGTTTGGGAGAAGGAGCTTACCTAGCTGCAATGTGTAAGTGTTTTATGGATCATGAGATGTCCCTAACCACGCAGATGAGCTATCTCATGACATCTTCAGAATGAATAAGTATTAATTGTGCTTTCCAGATCAGTGAGTTTTAATGCATTTAGCTGTTTTTATGTTTAAAGAATGATTTGTTGGTATATTAAAGCAGTGGTAAGCA
Source organism: Tringa tobata (assembly GCA_033628505.1). NCBI lineage: Eukaryota > Metazoa > Chordata > Aves > Charadriiformes > Scolopacidae > Tringa > Tringa tobata. Next base: position 8,544,428 of record JAHREE010000287.1, on the reverse strand, counting down.
GTGGTCTAGATGATGTCGATTTGGGTCATGTGTGGTTTATTTCTTGGAGCTGAGAGCTCTGAAATAGTCTAGATCTGAACTTGAGTTACGGTCTGAAGACATATCATATTATAAACAGCAGCAGCCTGATGGAAGAAATTCTGATCCCCAGAGAAAATATGGAATATTTGTGAAAATGTCAGTATCTTTTATCCACAGTACAGCAACTCTTGCTGCAACTGGTGTGAAAAATGTGGAAGGAGATATGTAGCTTATTAATAGGCCCTCTTGCCTGGAAGGAAAGTAGAAAATTTGTTCTTCTAACCAAAGGGTTTTGACAGCCATTAGGGTCTAAAATCCATGAGTGCCTTATGGTAAGGAATGAACTAGTTGAGATATTAAAGCCTGCCTGTTCTTACTCACATCATCACAAATTAGGAATGCTTTTTATTATCCTTTTGAAATCAAACCAGTAAGTGTACCAGGTGGCACGGAAGTAAATTTTTCTGGTCAGATAATAGGCAAATCTTGCCCTCCCTTGCCACCATCTCAAAAGCAAAAATGGGTTGCTTAATAAATGCAGGTGAGTGGGGTAATTCATGGTCATGGTTTGGTAGTTCTTCAACGTTAATGGAAAGATCCTGAGGGATTTTCACTACAAAATAAGAGGGAGCTGGAAATTGGTAACATCTAAGTGTTCAGAGGCCAAATTGAAGGAGAGAAAATAGGACTTAAGATGAAGAATTAAATTCTGTCTTTGAACTTGAACTTGAATGAGGTCTTTTTGAGAGTTATTTTCTAGTAAAATTAAGATTTACTACGAAAATATGGAAAATACTTCCAGGATTTTCCACAAGGATCTTAAACAGTCTCAGAGCTTCTAGGCAGTTCATTAAGTAAATTCGGAAAACCCTGAGCTTATTTATTATAGTTGTATTACTTATTGACAGTTTGTACTTTTAGTACAATTTTTATGAAATATAAAGTAGCACACTTTCTCCAGTTTTGAACCAAGCCCATCTTAATTTTCCTTTTTAAAATCTGTCACACCTTTCATACGCAGAGGGCAAATGAGTGGAGTTCTACCTCCTAATGGTCAGGTCTACTGTGACACTTTGTGTGTGTGGTCCTGGACAGAGTGCATCCTTTTGAATCAAACACACAGGTTTGGCAATGATTTTATGGTGTTGTGTTGGAATTAACACGGTACCCACTGAGAACAGCTCACGGAAGTGCACCTTAGATCTGATGTGGCCATTCACCTATTTCCAGTTCTCTTTCCCATAATGGACCACCAGTTCCTTCCTCCTACTTTTCTCTCACTCCCCTGTATAAATCTTCATTTCTGGGCCTGTCACTGCTCTGAGGTTTGCCATCCCACACTAGCAGCTTCATCCTGGTTTTTTTCTGACAGAATTTCATAAGAAACAAGGAACTGAAAAAGATATTCAGCTTGCCTTGTTCTTCCTCTTTACTTTTAGAGAGGGAAGTTATTATTATCTGTAATTTCTTGAACTTCTTATTCTGTAAGCATTTGTTTGACGTTAAGATTCTCATTCAGTTTGGTGCATTTAAATGCAGAGGGAGGAGAAAGGAAGGTGATTTCCTGTATTGCAAATAGGCTTTGATTTCTTGATTCACTTTTAGTTGCTTTTTGTTTTCTAATATTTTATACTTATTCTTTCTTTATAAAAACCTTTCTTCACATGACTGGGAAAACTATAAAACCCATTTTATCAGGAATTCAGTATGCCAGAACTAAAATTTCCAGGAACTGGCTTTCTCACACTCCTTGCAAATAAGTTGACTGCAGGCTAATAGTGAGATAACAGCAATAGAATGTGGGAGGCGAAAATGAGCATTTTTCTGGAAGGAAGCCCACATAAAGTTAGCAACCTCCTGTGTAAATTGTAGGGGAATTACCAAATAGGCAAATTACTTTGAGCAAACCACTACATCACATAGGTGCCACACTAACTGTGGGCAGCTGAAAGGAGAAGACCTAGCGATGTGCCACCTTTGGCTTATGCTATTCTGACCTGCTCATGCAGAGAAAATAATATCTAATTCTGCTTTGAACCTTCATGTGTATAATAAACTTAAGTAACAGGAAGCTGTGTGAGAAGCTGTCTGGAAGAGGCATTGGGGTCCAGTTATAGTGCCCTGTAGTGTGACACAGGGGAGCTGAGTCTTGTACTCCGCTGGGGTGTTAACCTGTGCTGTTACCTTCCATAACTAATTTTCTCTTCTATGTCTTTCTTATGTATTTAGACTTTTTGCAGAGGCAGGGAGGGACCTGCCTCTCAAAAGAGCATTAGTCTTAACTTGAGCTTGAAGTTCTGCAAAATGCAAATAGGCACTATTACAGATACCCACTACAATGGCACCTGTGTTGGTTTACCCACTAATCATAGAATCGTTTAGGTTGGAAGGGACCTTAAAGATCATCTAGTCCAACCATCAACCTAACTCTGACAAAAAAAAAAAAGGCATAAAAATCACTAAACCATATTCCTAAGGATCATGTCAACCGATCTTTTGAACACCTCCAGGGATGGTACCTCAACCACTTCCCTGGGCAGCCTATTCCAATACCCAATAACCCTTTCCGTGAAGAAATTTTTCCTAATATCCAATCTAAACCTCCCGTGGTGCAAATTGAGGCCATTTCCCCTTCTCCTATCTCCTGTGACCTGGGAGATGAGGCTGACCCCTGCCTCTCTACACCCCCCCTTCAGGTAGTTAGAGAGCACGATAAGGTCTGCCCTCAGCCTCCTCTTCTTCAGACTGAACAACCCCAGCTCCCTCAGCCTCTCCTCATAAGACTTACTCTCCAGACCCCTCACCAGCTTCGTTGCCCTTCTCTGGACCCGCTCCAGAGACCCATAAGTTCTCAGCTGGCACCTGAACAATCCCCAGGCAGAGCTCCATGCATTCAGCTGCTCTCTCAAGCAAAGGGCAAGTCCCATTCCTCACTGTCCCAGCCTGCTCTTTCTGAAGAGCCTATATCCACCTGTTGCAGGGTTTCAATTACGTGAAATACCCCACCATGTCTCCGTGATCCCAGTGAAGTCATTGCCCTGTAACTGCACGTAGTCTTCTAGCTCCTCCTGTTTTTTCTCCGTGCTGCCTGCAGTGGCATAAGTGTTTCTGAGAGCAAAGAGAATTTCCTAAGAATGCTGAGTCCCCAGTACAGGCAGAGAATTGCACTGGAATATGTGCATGGGAACATGATGGGAACTTTCCGGGGAAAAAAAAAAATAAAAAAAAAAATAAAAAAGCTAGAAAAAGGGGAGAGGCAGGTGGGTCAGATTTATTTTTTTTTTTCCTCACTGGTATAAGAGAAGGCAGCACATTCCTTGTGAAAACTATGATAGAGAAATGAATCAAGGCTTCTCTGCTTGCGTTTAGAAGTACGGGAACAGCAGTACCTGCAAGGCAGAGATCTGTACGACACTGCCAAGCATCTCCTGGGGTATGACTTGAAGCTGCCAAGTGAATGGATGTTCCTATTTTCTAGTGATGGCATCAGAAGGTTGTGCTTTCAGGGCAGTGCAGCTGACCATCTGCTTTTTGGGCTCTTGCTGGTCTGTTAGTAAAAGCACTGACAGGTGTGAGATGGGAGAATGTAGCTACTGAGTTTGCTTTGCTTCTTTGGCTTACACGCTGGGATGTGTGTGGGTGGACAAAAGGGAGAGCAGGCACTGAGAGAGAAACTGAAGTTGAAACTAAGGTTTCTTCTTTTTCCTTTACCTTTTTCAAACTCATAAATTTCTTTTTTCACTGCTTCCCAAAATCAACCGGAATCATACACGGAGCATGTTTAAGATGGTTGTTTCCTCATTCTAGTTACAGAACTGTAGTCAACAGATGAGCAGTATGAATGGTTCAGTGCATGCAGTACTGGTGTGATTGCAAGGGTCCACAGCGCAGTGAAATGGGCAATTTGGTAGTTCAGTGGCCAGTGAAATACTTGACCAGGTAAGACATTCAGAAAAGCAGGGAAGACAAAGAGAGCCTGAGGGCAACCACACTTCTCAAGCTATTCTCCTTCGGTTGGGAAGGGCAGCCGTCTGCTATGAAGCTTGTCTTATCCTGATGCACTGGGGAAGTAGCTGTGGTAGAACTGACCAGGAGCAGAAGTAACTTTCTAGCCTTGCACACTCTGCACAGGCATGCGTAAATCAGTGTTGATGACATAAGTGCTGTCCTTGTAGTAGTAGTAATGCATTTTTCTTCCTACAGCTGTTTTGTGAGCCACATCATGACTGTGATCTCTGTTCAGCAGAGATTTAATTTGAGATAGTATCAGAAGTGAAGAGCAGTGGGGAAGGAATCTGGGAAAGCATTTGGCGGCTGCACATGAATGAGAAATGCTGTTTCCTGTAAGCTTTTGACGTCATTTGTTGCCAGATGTCCTGTACAATATGCAGACATAGTGTACCAACTGGGTAGGGTTTGGGAGGGGTTGGGGCAGGCCCAGGCTTCAAGGTAATACTGCAGATAAGTGAGCAGTTCAATTAGTCTTGGGTAAATGGGCAGTGAAAGAAACTGCTTCCCAGAAGGCGGCAGTATGGGTGGAGAGAAATAAAGAACTTGTATATGAGACCGCTATGTTTGTGCATGTATGTGAGCTGCTAGCATCACTTTCCTCCTGTAATTGCTGTCTCTAACCTTATACTGCTAGAGAGTACTGCTTTATACTTTCCAGAGGAAACTATCTGGTTTTGTACCAATTTCTATGCAGCGATGCAAAAAATGGTTGATAGGCAGTAATGTCTGCCTGAGGCCGCACAGCCAAATTCCCCACTGCTCGCTAACAGGAAGGTTTTGTCCTTCAATAGCTACACAGTAGTACTTCTGTTTTAACAGCTTTGGAGGAGCTTGCCATCAGTCGCCTGTTGCTGGTGGACCAATTGCGTTCCTGTAAAGCAAGGCTATTTTCCCAAACGACCTGCTGTTTGAACAGGACAAACTCAAACACAAAAAGGAAGCCTGCAGAGGGTGGAAGCAAGGACAGGTAGCCTGGGACGAATACAAAGAAATTGTCTGAGCAGCCAGGAATCAGGTTAGGAAAGCTAAAGCCTAGATAAAATTAAAGCTGTCCGCAGACATCAAGGGCAACAATAAAAGCTTCTACAGATACATCACTGATAAAAGGAAGACTAGGGAAAATGTGGGCCCTCTCCATAAGGAAGCGGGAGATCTGGTCACCCAGGATATGGAGAAAACTGAAGTGCTCAGTGACTTTTTTGCCTGAGTTCTCACTGGCAAGTGCTCTAGCCACACTGTCCCAAGTCACAGAAGGCAAAGGCATGGACAGGGAAAGCAAGGTACTTCCCACTGTAGGAGAAGATCAGGTTTGAGACCATCTAAGAAACCTGAAGGTGGACAAGTCTGTGGGTCCTGATGAGATGCACCTGTGGGTCCTGAGGAAACTGGCAGATGATGCTCCTAAGCCCCTATCCATTATATTTGAGAAGTCATGGCAGTCCGGTGAAGTTCCCACTGATCGGAAAAAGGGGAAAAACAAGCCCCATTTTAAAAAAAGGAATAAAGGAAGTGCCAGGGAACTACAGGCTACAGTCAGTCTTGATTGCTCTGTGCCCGGCAATATCATGGAGCAGATCCTCCTGGAAACTATGTGAAGGCACATGGAAAATAAGGAGGTGATTGGTCTAGTGGGACGTGTCTCTGCCCATAGCAGGGGGGTTGGAACTAGATTGTCTTTAGGGTCCCTTTCAACTCGAACCATTCTGTGATTCTATTAAATGCCCATTAATTGCAGGTCATTTTAGATGCTACAGGTTTGATTACTTCTCAGTTCACCAGGCTGTAGATTTGTCTAAAGTGCAAAAAGAGCACCTGCTGTAATTATAGCTGAAAAACAGGAAGTTTCCTCCAGAGTCTCTGCTGAGCCACATCTAGGGTGGGTAGGGAAAGCAAGGTGCTCTTCTGTGCTCCAGTTCTCAATGATCAGGAGAGAAAGAGGGCAGCATATAAATGTGCCAACTGAAGGAAATAATCAACAGTGCACAAAACCTCTTTCCCCTAAGGATTAGATGTTAATTTTGCACATATTTCTCTTCCACTGACTCCAGTGGTGCTGTTCCTGAAATGTCCTGGGAGGAGTTTCAAAGGCTCTGGCCCCGCAGGAGCTGCCAGTGTTTTGAGAGCTTTTGCAGTAAAGGAAGGCACAGCATCTTTCATTGAAGGGTTGGATTTCTTCTGAGATTGACTCAGATTCTCTGCTTGTAAATATGCTTTCTCTTCCTCATATAACATTACTGGGGCAGATTTTCAACTTATGTCACTTTTGAATGTTCAAACCAAAAATTTCCTGTTGACAGAAGTTGAGGCTATTTCATGTGCTGTCACATCACTTTTCTGTTACCCTTGGCAAATTATTTTGACCAATATTTTCATGGATGCCTGACAATTTTTGTTTTAATTCTGATTTTCTCCGCTTGGTACACAGCAAACCTGACTTTGTTGCTAAGCCTCTGAAGCAAAATAGAGCTATGAGTACTTAGTACCTACAAAAAACAATGAACCTTGAATGGCCTTAAGAATTATAACTACCTATACTGGTGACCCACTGGAAAACTCTGAATGACTGAAGATAAGACAGGCATAAGAGTGTATGATTTTTCAAGTTAACGATGTACATACTAGATGTCAATGGCACCTATGCAGGATGTTTAGTAGAGAAAATCTAGATGGGACTGTAAAAGCTAAAATGTGACTGAAAAACATTAATAGAGAAGCCTAGGAGCATAGGCTAATTCTACCAGCTTAAGCCTCCTAGTTATTTGTGGAAACCTCTGCGCTTTCAATACTGGTATTAATTTTTCTCGTCCTGTCAGGAGGGAGCTGCAACTTGCAGATACGCAGTCTCTCTAGTGAGAGAGATGACTGCACCTTCCCAGTACCAGCTGATAAGCTCAGCACTGGTGTCTGTGCAACAGCAAAACCATACTGTGCTTCTGTATTCCTTGCGTGATCTCTGTGCTGTTTCTGTGTTTTATCATTGTGTAGTGAATACACTGGGTATGCTGTAATTCAGACTGTGGACTTTAAAAATTACAATCAGACAAGTAAACAGAGCATAACAACTATGATCATCAATTCAAAACAGCTTGATTGGACCAGTGTCTTCCCATTAGAAAGGGAAAAAAAACCTCAGCCCTTAAACAATGAGCTTTTTTACTGATGGCTTTGTGCCTTCCACAGACTGATGATGTGTTTTATGTTGTTGCTTGTGTTCTGAGTCCTCCCTACCGTTTCTGATTTTACTGCTATTATCTGTCTGCTGCCATCATGGTAGTATTAGAAACAGAGTGTAGCGACATCTATAATTAGGGTTGTCTACACATTTTCTTTCTGTTTTCCATTTGACTCATGATCCTAACTTTCTAAATCTTTCAATTTCCAAGTTGAGATAATCCAGGTCAGGCATTTCTGAGAGCAAGGGTTTTGTTTGTCCATTTAACAAAGCAAGATTTTGATATTAAGAGCAGATATATAAGAACAGCAGGGCTGGAAATTAAAATTTGGCAGCAAGAGAATACTCAGAGAATTCCTGAAAAAACCTGAGCCTTCTGCTAAGAAAGATACTACAATGTAAGGACCTTTAATAGTAACCCATGGGAAAATGCTGACCTTGAAAGACACAAGATTATGCAATTACTGAGCTAGCCATATACATAGTTTAATTTCAGTGGAAGTGCTGAATAAACATAAAAAGTGTATGTGTTGTCTTTGCTGGATGAATCACAAGAGAGTGAATCATGGAAGTGACAGGGAGATACCTGACTTTAGTGTGGCTCAGGAGAAGATGGACATGTTTAGCCACTGCCCTTCTACAAGCTAAGACATATAGGCACCCCTTAGCTGCCAGTGCCTGCCGCTGAGCTTGGCAGGCTGACCATATCTGCATGCTACACTAATTGTAGAATCACAGAATGGTTAGAGTTGGAAAGGACCTTAAGGATCATCGAGTTTCAACCCCCCTGCCATGGGCAGGGACACCTCCCACTAGACCAGGTTGCTCAAAGCCCCATCCAGACTGCTCTTGAGCACTTCCAGGGATGGGGCAGCCACGACTTCTCTGGGCAACCTGTTCCAGTGCCTCACCACCCTCACAGTAAAGAATTTCTTCCTCATATTTAATCCAAGTCTCCCTTCTTTCAGTTTAAAACCATCACCCCCTGTCCTATTGCTACATTCCCTGATAAAGAGTCCCTCCCCATCTCTCCTATAGGCCCCCTTTAGGTACTGGAAGTCCACTATAAGGTCTCCTCAGAGTCTTCTTTTCTCCTGGCTGAATAACCCCAACTCTCAGCCTGTCTTCATAGGAGGGGTTCTCCAGCTATCTGATCATCCTCATGGCCCTCTGCTGAACCCGTTCCAACAGGTTGATATCCTTCCGGTGCTTAGGACTCCAGAGCTGGACACACTACTCCAGGTAGGCGGCACCAACTCTGGGAGAAGCAGCATGGGCTGGCCACCTGGCTGCAGTTGTGGTAGCATCTGGAGAAGGAGTGGTGCTGCCGGAGCCCCGGGCGCATGTGAAACTTAGGAGCATCTGGGACAAAGTGGTAGGTGATGGACAGAGTGAACTTTTAAATTTTGGAAGGTATGTACCTACTGGGTTAGCTAAGCTGATCTTTGGTACCTGTATCTCTGTAAGTTTGCCTCAAAGAGCACAGATGACTGACAGACATGGTTTTCTGTACTAGATCTCACCTAAGCTGTGTTGCTATGCACAGGTGTTCCTTAGCATGTCTGCTTGGCAGCCAAGTGTGACTTGGTGTATCTTGTATTGTCTAAAGTTGGAGCCCTGTGCTCTATTTTGCTTGCTGACATCCTTAAAAGCATCCTCCTTGTGTGTCTTCTATTGGGGAGTGATTTCCCTTCTGCTGGTTTCCTCTGTAGCCCACTGTGAGACCAGAGAGTGCTGTGTGCGCTTCATTTCAGGCACTGATTTTTAGATGTGGGATTGGCAATTTGTGAGTTAATTGGTGATGTCTGCTTGCTGCAATTAACCTAATTATGGGTTTGGTTACATTAATTAAACTCTTGTCCTGGACAGCAGCTGTTTAATCATTTGTCTTCAGGCTCCCCCTCGGTTGGGGTCATTCTGAAACCTGCTGTTTTGGGTTGGCAGAGTTGAGCAGTGAGCGTGTGATAGTGACACAAGTGTGTTGGCACCAGTAGTGCCCTGACTTTTTTCCCCTTAATCTTAAACTTTCTCTTATTAAAACCCTATTGTAAAACTTTAAATGTCATTGATCAACTTCTATACTGCTGTTCTTTGGAAGCTCTTGAAAGGGTGACTCTTTTCCATTGTGGTGCACCAGTTTACAAAAATGTGCCTGTTAGTGCATATGTGCACTTTGTATTATGGCTTATGGATGCTGTGGTGGATGCACGGACCCTGAGAGAAAAACTAAGTCTTGCTTTGCTGCTGTAGCAATTTATTTTTTTTTCAGCACAACTAGCTGTTTTGCATCACAGCTTGTTTTGGAGAGCTGTTGACTTGTAAAGGGGCAGGATCTGGGAGCTGAGCCATAATGAACTCCACGGTTAGCTTTGGCAGAACCAGCAGTGCCATAACGTGGTAGGAAAGTGAAGGTACTGGTTTTGGGCTTTATGAGGTACTTCCATCTTCAGCAGCCATATTGAAATAAGCAGTGAATTTTGGCATTTCTGCTGTTTAGAAAGTCTGCAGAGGTCTGCTGCAAATCAGTAAGGATGTGGGTTTTCATTGGAAATCACTTCTAAAATTTATTTCAAGGTAGAAAAGAAATGCAGCATCTTTGACTTCTTGGAAGTAGATAATGGTAGAGACTCGCTGATTAAATCTTGGACTCTCTGGTTCTGGTTGCTTCTCCTTTATCTTCTGCATGGAGATATTGCAGTGGCTGTTAATTCTCACTGCGGAAGAGCCAGTGTAGCAGTTCAGTGTTTGTCAGCTGAAGGGTGCCTGGATAATGCCCTTCTTGGAGTACCTACCAGGGAGGGAAGGACTCCTTACCTTCCTAACGCATTGTGTTGTCTAGCTGTTTCTCTGTGTGAAACCTCCAGCCTTTGGACTGACTTTTTAGACCAGATAACAGCAATTCAAGCACAGTGCAAATGTTGGGCTGTTGAATGGGAGCATGGTGATAGACTATTACTTAATGACATGGTGGTTGGTGTTAGTTCTTCTTGAACCGAGTAGCCTTCATCAGGAGCACTTTGACAGTACCTTAGAGGGTTAAGGAGGTGTGGACGTGGGGAGATGGTACTAGTTTTAGAAATGAGATGTATTGCACATAAAGCCAATAGTAAAGTTCAGTGCCTTGAAGCTGAACGTCAGGGACGGTAGCTAGGTTCAGCTCAGCCGAGCACCTGCAATCCAGCCACACTTGTGTCCCCTCACAGCAATTCACTGTGTCCCCTCACAGCAATTCACTGTGTCCCCTCACAGCAATTCACTGAACATACAGCTCGAAAGGCTGGAGCAGATTGTGGCTTTCCTGAAAGCAATGAGAAATGTAGGTCTTCTGTATGGACTATATTAGCTGACAGAAAGCAATGAAGAAATGGTTACTTTAGCAAGAAAAGACTGTTGTAACTGGTGTAGTGAGTCCTGTAGCAACATTGATGCTGCTACGCCTTTTTCAGAATACCTCAGATCTTTTAAGTTTGAGTACTTAACACATGCCTAGGACTTGTGTGTCTAGAGCCTTGTAGCAATTGTAATAATTTATATGCTTATAAAAATTTCCATGCTGATTTTGTAAGCTTGATTTCATCCAGTCTGTGCAGAACAGTGTGACTGCAAATGAAGTGAAAAAGGAAAGTGGGCAATTCCATAGAAATGTATATTATATGGAAATGTGGACTTCCCTGACACTGCACCACTAGCTTAACTTTTAATGTTCAGGGAATGAGCAGAAAGAGCTAATGCAGGAACTATGTTGTCTTAATGGTGTATTGTTGGAATTGGTGACATACACAAAAAAAGGAGGAATTTAACTTATGTGTGTGTAGAACGAGTATTTCTTCTTGCTGATCACTTCAGTTTTCCCCTATTTTGGGGTTCTGGTCTTTTGGGGCACTCAGAAGTGCTATGTCATTTGGCTTGTTTCAGCTGAGGGTGCTCTGCAGCTTGAAATATCAAGCCTCAGGTTAGAAAGATTGCTTTTCAGAACTGAAGAAGCATTTTAAATTGATGGCACTTTTACAGTGAATACCTTTCCAGAAGACTGAACTGCAGCAAGCCTACAGAAGCCAATTCCTTTATACATCGCCTTATCCCTTGTGATTGCTGTGACGATTAAATAACTTCAGAGTAGAAAAAGTTTGAATGGCATTTGCCTTGAGCATTCTCGTGCAGTGCTTTTTTAATGAGCTCCCACACTTCCAGCTTGCAACTTCTGGTATTCAAAGCTTGCTTTGTGCTTTCACTTTTATTTTAGTGTTGATGAAGTGTGTGTTTTTTTTTTTAAAAATACTTTTATTAGCAGTTTTTCTTTTTGTGTGGAGTATGAAACCACGGATTAAGGCAAGTAAAGGCTTTGTATTCATTGCAACTTAATTCCTCTCTAACTTTAGTCTAGCTGGGAGTGTGAGTCTATCAGAGAGTACAAGGGTAGTATAACACAGGAAGGAAAAAACCCTGGCAATGAACACTCAAACATTCCAAAGTATTTTTTCAAGCGCTTCACAAAATATTTATAAATGTTCATGAAACTGCTGTGACAACAAATTCCCTCTATCATACTCTGTTGGAAACACTAAAGGACGTTACTCATCTTCTAAGGCTGAGGAAATGGAAACTGTATGTAAGTACCAGCAGAGGGAGTCAGGACTGGGCATTAACTGCTGGAGATTTTCAGATTGTAGTGGTCATCATCTGGAAGGGGAAACATATTCTTGATGTGTGGGGTGAAGTATAAAAAGACTTCCTTTAAGAATCTTCTGCCTTCTGTGTGATACACTTATGTGTTTTCTCCCTCCTGCACTTAGATTACAAAAATGAAAACACATTCCAGTCAAAAATGGTTTACTGAACAATTTCCCTCTTTCCCATGCCCTTCTCAGACCATGCTAATATGAAGCATGGAATGGGGTAGGGTTTAGAATTGTTTGGGATTTCACATTTCTGCCTCGTCAATCGTGCAAAAATAAAGTCAAATAGGAAAGGCTTCTAGCAAGGTAGACCCACACAGCTGGAGAGGAAAAATGGTTCGAGACGTTGGCAGTACGCTCAGAAGAACCAGTATGTCTTCTAACTGCGGAGCAGTGATCTCTAGGTGGATGGATGCTGTCCCTGGTGGCACAGGTGATGAGGATAACTTGGGCAAGTGAAAATGCTGTTAAGAGACTTGTGGCTGTGCAGAAGCTCTTGAAGTTCTTTTCTGACAGTCTGCAGAGTAGCACAAAGGACTTTAACCCTCCCTTTCACACCCTGCTTGTGACAACCTGTTTACTTAGGCTTTGTATGAAGGATGCTGTTAGGACCCAACATTTTTATTCTCTTTAGTGCCCTCTGCAATAATCTCTCTGGATTTGTTGTCTAGTCCCCTTGGCTTGTTCTAAAGTGTTTATTCTTTCATCTTTCTGACTTATTGCCAAAGCTTTCAGGGTTGAAAAAAATGGAGGAAAGTAAATAAAAATCATAGAGTATTTGCTTTAAGGTATAAAAAAAATGAACAATTTATTTTCATTAGCCTTCAGCAAAGACAACGTTCTCACTGTACTATTTGTTATTACAGGCGCTGTGTTTCTCTGGTCTGACTTGAACAGTCTAAAGTGTCTTGCATTGCAGTCACAATGCTGACACACTCTTCAAACAAAGCTTTTGGGGATGCTTGTTAGCCACAGCTCAGCCTACTACTGCTGCATTTCACTTATTGATCTTAGTGAATGACACCCTAACTCAAACAGTTTCTTGATTAAGCAGCCTTTCAGTACAATTTTTTTTTTTTTCCTGGAGAAATGGAGATTCACCTAGAGACAGTGTTTCTGTTTTCTCCTGGGAGCTGGTTACCAAATGTTCAGAGAGAGTTGGTGCTTGTTAGCATCTAGAAGCTGCAGAAGGTTCTGGACACAGAAAATGGATGTTATGGCCTGCAAATGGAACAAGATGATAGGCAACGGGCAAAGCAAAAGGTGAAAAAAAAACAACCAAACATGCTGCTTATCTCATCAGTGCTGAAAAATACTGGAAGCACAGTGCAGGAACCAGCAGGGGCTAGTGCACAGGGGAGAGGACCTGAGCTGGCAGGTTTGAGCTGAGTTCCCAGCTCTGTCACACACTCTCCTGTGTGACCTTATCTAAACTGCTCCAAGTCTCTGCTTTGCTTCCCTTGCCTCTCTAACTCTTCACATCTTACTGGTACAGAATGTCTTTTACTATGCTCTGTACATACCATAGCACTGTGTAGCTATTGCCCCCCCCCCTCTCTGAAGTGCTGCTGAAGTGTCTTTTTGAGTTTGAGGATATTGGTATCAGTAAAGGCAACCCTGTCCAGAAAACTGGATGTTTAAACTCTCTCTGTATTTTTTACCAGTTCAGCTGTTATCTGGTGCTTTGTGTTCCACATTCCTAATCTCACCTAAGTCCCTTATCTGCTCCTTCACCCCGCCTCTTACTTACTTAGGCTCCTATCCCTGTACTTCCCCTTCCTCCCCTCCTCCAACCTGTGAAGACTCCCTGTTCTCTTGGCCATCTAATCTAGCTTTGATTCCCTCCTAGTCATTAGGCTTCTCTATTGAGGCCAAGAAGGTCTGGCAGCCTCTTTGATGGGTCTGCTAAGCTGTTGATTTAAATTTTGCAGGCTCTGTGATGCAGAGAGACTGCTAAATCACTGCTCCTATGACAGGTTTCTGAAGGCTGGAAGAAGACAGAGTATTGAACAGAAAATTGGAAGAGGTGAGAGAAAACAGGAGGGCAGAACTTCTGGAAGGAAGTATGAAGAGTAATGTCGGGCCAGGTAGACGACAAGAATTTGACAGGGGGAAATGGTTCAAAGAAGAGTGTGTGCGTGTGTGCGCGCACGTAGGGTAGACGGAGAAAGGCAGGATAGATGGTTATCCATCAGAGGGGCATTTGTCAGAGGGAGTTGAGACCATGGTGACTGCATCCCGAATGCTCAACATCAGGAGTGATATTTAGGGACAGCTTCAAGAAACGCTTATCTAGAAAATCTAGCTGTGTCGTTGGCAGTTAGGCTCTCTTATTTAAAAAAAAAACAAACACAAACCACCACCAAACAACAAAGCAACAAACCAAAAACCTAAAAAAACCCAATCCCTACACTGAGGCTGTGTACCATTCAAAGCATGTCAAGTGAGCTTGACAGAAAAATATTTTAATAGCCTGGTGCTCATGTGCTGATTGATTACAGCAACAGATCAAAGATAAGTATTCTGTCAAGAATCATTAATATCTGTCAGCCAGTAGTAGCTATATTAGATAAAAAATTTGAGCTGTTGAAAAGCATTCTATCCTTGCCTTGTTCCTAAGACCAGTAAATGAATATTCATGGTAACATACACAGCTTACGAATGGTTCTTCACTTCACGTAGCTTTTTAAAAGATAAGCATGCAGGTTATTACCACAATTTGTTAAGTGCTAAAATGAGTTCCTGCATTTTTACTTCTTTATAATTTGATAACTTCAATGCCTGTAAATGACATGGAATATATTTACCACAATTGTTTGCCTAACTCCTACTGTTAGTCTCCAATTACTGTATGAGCTGTAAGATCTTGTTGCCTCCGTCAGTGGGAAGATCTGGTAGATACTACTTAAATGATACTGCATGTAGCAGAGAATTTTTTCAGTGCTTGAACAAGGGACAGACTTGTGATAACTGCAAAATCTCTTCTTCTGGAAGACCTCTGATATTGTGAAAGTTATCCTTGATCCACAAAAATTATCAGGCAATGCTTCCTTAGTATGAATGCCTTGGGACTGCTGCAGGATTAGGCTAGATCCAGTGTTGTGTCAGCAGAGAGTAGGGATCTTAACTGTCAGGGCTTTTTGTTTTGGAATCTAAAGATCAGGACTTAAGTTCAGGAGGAGCCACTGTTCTCACATTATGTGCTCTGTATCACAGTGATGAACAGTTTACTCTGAGGTTTGACTCATGGCATATTAGGGCTAACTTAAACCGAGATTCTGGTTACTTTTGCCAATTATTGCAGCTACCTTATATTGCTGTGGTCCCTAAGATTTTGTTGATATACACATGTGAAATCACCTAAACCGGTCTTAGAAATTACTTTTTTTCCTAGGATCTTTTGGGAGTGCTAGGATAGTAGATGTTCTTCACCTCCTGGGGCTGGCCAAGTAAAGCTTCCCTGAGCACACCTGCTAGAAAATGCGTTACTCTGTGGAGAGGTAAGAGCAGAGAGGTCTCTGTGTTTATGGCCAGAGATATCTGCCTCTCCCTTTCTAATCAATTACTTCATGGTTCAAAGGCTCCAGGGACAGGGAAATGTTTGGTTCATACCCCTGCTGTATTTATGGAGCCTGGAACACGTCTAACAGTAAAAACTCTTTTCTTCTCCTTTCTCTTCTCTCAAAATACCCAGTTACCTAAATGAATGAACTCTATAGGAAAATGGGAGACCTGAGTTCAGGTCTCTGTTCCAGCACTGAGATTTGAAACACAGGCCTGTTGTATCCCAGATGTACACTGGTTGCAGGGAGTACAGTTGCAGTCTCCCCCAAGCAAGGAAAAACTTTGTGTGCCTAACTACTGGATGAGGTTTGTAGCTGCAAATTATTGACAGAGGTATTTTCTTACCTTTGAGAGTCCTCCGTGCTTTTTTGTTGGCCAGCTTCAGCTTATTAGCATCTGCAAATGCCGTTCTCGTGTGTCCCGCTGGTTCAAGCACTGCACAAGCAGTATAGTTCTCTAAAAAGGTCCCAAATGGATACTACTACATCATTACTTCTGACTGTATAAGTTCGTATATGTGCAAATACATTTGCATGTTGTGCTGGCTTGCTAGCAAACTCACCAAACCATAAAACACAGCTACCTGACATTTTTTTATCTCGGATGATTTCTATGCAATGTTTATTTTAAAAAGAAATTAGGCAGTGTCTCTTAAGCAATAACATCTACCCCTGAATATAATGATGCATCATTTTATAAGTTAGGTGTGGAGGTCCCAGCTGTATGCATGTTTACCTTTACTGCTGCTTTTAGTGCTGCTGAGTTCTAATAAAACAACAGAGTCATCCTGGAACACAAAGCATCTTCAAGATTGGAGCCATAGGAACAGTAATGATTACCCGTTTCTGAAAGTTAGGCTATACTTCTCTTCACTACTCCAGAGAAAAGTATTCTTCTCATAGGCAGTCATCCATACTTTCTCATTAAAAAACCAAACAGTTGCTTCAGGTATTTTTGATAAGCCATATGTGCTTTCACTAACCTGTCACTTCCCTCCTCAGTAAAGCAGGCCCCCAGAGAAGCAACTGTCTATGAGCTTTTCCCATTTCACATTCCTGTACATACTGTATGCACCTTTTGATTTTGGTCTGCAAGCACATCTATGATTAGTGTGTGGGAGGAGCATGACTCAGACCTAGTCATTCCAGTGACAATTATTCTTTAACCACCTCAAATTAGTCTTCATCTGTGAATGTCATCTTTATCTCAGACCTTATTGACTTACTCAGTGTAATTAAAAACTTCAGTATTCTTATGTGTGTTATAAACACCATTAAATATTTGTAACTGTTTAATGACACCAGAAGAGGGAAGCTTCTGGACCAGTTTGTCTTTAGGTTTGTTAGGGAAATATTTGAAAACCCGGTATGGAATGCCATCACATAACTTGTTTGTACTTGTTGCACCCAGAAGTAAAAGATGCTCATGTGCAAGATGGGATTGGCAGGTCACTCAGTGTCGGCTGAAGAGCATCTTGCAGTCTTCCTTTGGTTATTGAAGTAGCAGCACTCCGGGAGCCTGGCTGACCAAGGTTATTGCATCAGAAGCCTCAGAGCCCGAGCTGTGGGGAAGCGAAGCAGTCAGGTACAGCACAGTCCTGTACGGGTACAGCTTTAGGGGCTTAATTTCACAGCAAAGTTGAAATGTGCACTGAGGATTAGTTGTTGTCCTTCACTTAGGTATCCAGTCATCCTGTCAGGTGCAGGGGTGCTCTTAACTCCAGCTGGCTGGCCTCTCAACTGAACAGGCTTGACAGCTCCTTGGTGATAACACAACCTTTCTGTGCAGCCGGTGTACAGATCACTGGTTGTTTCACAGTGTGACCACTTGGAGCAAAGTCAGCTCGAAGGGTGCTGGAAAGGTAAGCCAAATAAGTTACAGAAGACCTGTGCTTTGTCTCAATTACACACTTGCTGCTGTTTTGAGGGTTTTATTTAACTAGTCTTTGGGTTGGGAACAATGCGGTTAATCTGGAGAAGTTAGTTCTCTCTGGAATCTGTGGGACAAGGGATGTGCAATTTTTACATCAGCTGGCTGGGTGAGGCTAGCACTTTACCACCCACCTCTGGTTCACTTTACAATAAGACCATAGTACTTTCATCCCACTCTGCTTTTAAATTCTGATAATTTATAGATATTAAAATTTTACCTATTCTTTTGTTCTCAGAGAAGATAGTCTAAAAAAAGACCATGATGTACTTGCTACGTAGACAGCAAAATCTTTTTAAGTCAGTGGATGAGAGTTAATGGTCGAAGAGAGCTGCTTTGTCTCAGTATTTCTCCTAACTCTGTCCTTAACTTTAATTACAGGCCTATGTGCTCACACCTGTGGAGTAGTGGTTAAGTGCATAGCTGAGTTGAGGTTTTAATGAGCCTTGTGGAGGCCTTGGGTCCTTCCTCCTTGTCATCTTACTGGTGGATTCAGATCTGAACATAATCAGCAAGAAATGCAGCCAGCTGCCAACTTCCCACATGGGCGCTCTAGTGGGAGTAGAGGGAATCTACTTGAATCCATTTGTAATTGGGAACAAATGATTACTCTAAATATCTCACTAAAATGTAAGATACCTTAATTACATGAGTCCTGAAGCAATGACCAAAGGGAATCACACTGGAGAATGCCTCTTGGACAGTTGTCAGCAAGTGGCTTTACCCATCAAACACTTGTGCTGCATCAGTGATGGGGGGAAGCGCAGCCCAGAATTCAGTATGTGTGAGTGCTAGATGATAGCTTTGGTGTGCAAAATTCAGACCCAGTGCTGAATTCTCAAAGGCCACAGGTAGGTTATTGCAAAATCAGGCTCAGGAGTTGCCAGTAGGAATGGGCCTGGGCCAGCAGTACAAAGCCCAGCAGAACATGCAGCATTGTAGGGAAAGAGCCAGAAAGTTTGGATAAAAGATGATCTCCTTGAGCCTCTCTAGAGTTCCCTCCTGTAAGGCTTTGTGGAAGACATCACACAAATCATAGAGGAAATAGGGTAAATGGAGGAACCATAAAAACTATGAAGCAGTTTCACATGAAAAGAAAACAACTTCTAATTTTTATTCACTCCTTTCTTGCATCTTTTCCTAACTGTCATTTTTTTCTTTATGTGTAGCTTTATTTCAGTAATAGATTTAAAAAAAAAAAAAAAAGAAAAAGGAGGGTTTGCTTCTAATTGGGGGTAACAATTTCAGATAAGTTCAAGGTAGATAAAAAACAGCTTTCAAAGCAAAAGTCTTCACATTGGTGCAAGTCAGTAAAAACCTAGAAGCAGTATCTGGAGATTTAATTTTAACCAAGTAATTGAAAATGGCCATGCATTACCCTGTATAAATTGTAGAAGAAAAATGATGCCTTTAAATGGCTCAGTCGTCATTTAAATGGTGATCTGTTCATTAGTGCTGGGAAATGAAATGGAAATCCATTTCAATTTTCTAGACAATTTAAATTTTATTGTCCATAAAATTCTAAAAAACAGTAAAATAGTGTCCTTTCTTGCAAATTGCAGAGGATTTAATCAGATTTTGCCATTTTAATAATTGTCATGATGGTAAAACCTGCTAGTGAATACATTGAGCTGAAGTCATCCCTTGTTGATAAAAGTGTCCCACTGGTGAGTCTGGCCTTGTGTGTTTGAAATACAGATGGTTTTTGCAGCTGTAATCTGTTTGTACAGTTAGTTTCCTCTTGATAATCACATTGGCTTAGTCAAAAGAAAGGCTTAGCATTCACTGAAGTGCACATGCCTAAAATATAGAGCATCATCAAGATTTTATGACCCTCCTGAAAATGCTCTGATAAATATCTTGTTCTTTACAGAAATTGTAGTTTTTTTAACTAGTTTTGAAAATCAGTACATTTCCTGGTTGTTCTGTCTTACCTTATCAGAGATGAACCTACCTCATGGGGGATAAAACATGGAGAGGTAACTGGGAAGTGCCATTTCTGTGGAATTATCTTTTTTTCTCTAGTCTTACCTTTAAGTAATCATGCTGACTTCCCCTTGCAAATCTTCTTGCCTGTTGCTCTTGGTCTCCCATATTGTTGTATTTTGAGTGGAATAAAATTTGATTCTGCAAGGAGCTTTCTGTGGACTCATCGATTAAACTGTAACAGTTCTCTGAAAATCTTCTTTGTATCAAGGGCTGAGCTCCTAATTTCAATTAATTCCTAGGCATTACTGCATTTGTATTTAGTCATGGCTATCTGGCAGGTTTAAGAATTTACCTGTAAATTGAGGCAGAACATATATCTTCATATCTGGTTTATGATGTACCTTTGGATGTAAAATGATATTACCCCATTGGGACTAACCAGTCAGTGGAAGTACACGGCTCTGCAGAAATATTGATACCTGCATGTAATTTAAGTGAGAATAGTCTGGTGAACTACTTGGTCTGCAGGTGCTGTTTGTTTATAGATTAAGAACATGCAGCCCTGTTTTCCTGAAGGTGAGAGAAGCTCATGATTAGGGATTTCAAAGTCTAGCTGTTTGAAGTTTCTCTGCATCCTGGATGCTCTTCTCTTCTGTCCCTTTCAGTGTCATGCTCATGTTGTCTTCTGTTGGCTTCCCTTTACAGCACAAATATAATGTATGACCAAACTCTTACTCCTTAATTTTGCAACCAAGAACACAGCCAAGTCCTTACAGGCTGATTCTGACTTGTTGTGCATCTGATTACTGTAGTAATCTGCTTTTCTGCAGGCACATTGGCTGCCATGGAATCTGTGGCTGTCATTAAATCCCTCTCTGGATGACTGTTAGCGCCTTTCACTGTAAATGTAATACTAAACTGTAGATGTCAAAACAAATGAATGATGAGTTTTGGGAACCAGAAATCTTGCCATTTTGCTTGTTTGGACACTTCCTAATTTGCCAAAATCCAGACTTTGCAGTGTTAATTAGTGGGATTGTGTTAATTTATTCAGGTGCTGCTGTACAGTGGTAGAAGCCTTGGCCCTGAAGGTAATAGCCACCCTTCCTTTGTATGGATTGCCAGGGGGCCCTTCATCCCCTCTTTTTCAGGCTCTTGGATCCAAGATGCAGCCTTTCATAGAGTGCAAACTGGTGTTGGCCCTTCACTGTGAGTTTAGAGAGCACTGTTTGTGTTGGAGAGTTTTCTTGCAGGGCTGACGCTGAAGTTTCTTTTTTTGGCTTGTATTCACTTTGGCTCTGACCACTCCTCTGATCGGTTTTGGTCTGTGCGCTTTCCCATGCTGTTTATCTCTGCCCAAACATGCTGAAGGCAAAAGCAAAACCTGTTAGAGATTTGTGCTGCCCACAGTGCCCAGGCTTGTGAAATTCTCGTGAGCCAAAACACCTGCGATTGCTGCTACCAGCTGTGTGGGTGCTACCAGATCAAATCAAAATAAAAACCCTTGCAGTTTTAAAGCATCCTTAGGGATGCTGGAGTTCAGCATCTTTGGAAGGCTGATTTTTTACCAATACTTACCTGACTTCTTCCATATTGTCTTAAACTGGCAAGATGTAAGCGGTTTCAAGTCCCTGAGATAACAGGAGGTTGTTTGCCTGTGGGTCTGTGCTGCTATCGCAGCAGTCTGCTTTTTATTGGTACAGTTAGGAAAGGGTGTGAGGAGAAAACCAGTGGGAGCTGTTTGTGATATTTGTTCCACAGCTTTCTTAACTCTTTCCTTTCTGACCTTACACACTGCAGACAGCCTATTTTAAGGTGCACAGATGTTTCTACTACTCTAGTCCTTGGTAGTTGCTTAAGTGGCTTCTTAGAGCAGCTGTTCCCTTGTTTATGTCTCTGAGTTTCATTTCATTGCAGCTCTTGTTTTTTTGGTGATGGGAAGAGGAATAAAAATCATGTCTCTGATGTTCTGTTGTTTAGCCCTTATCAACTGTGTCCTCTCTGGTGGCCTATCCTTCTCTGGGGCTCCTTCTATTGTAGCTGGAGCACAGTGTGGTTCTTCTATGTCCCGTCTGTCGTCAGCAGGGTGATTTCAGCAAACATGATGATAACTGTGAGAAGATTTGCAGTAGGATTTGACTAAGGGTTTAGAACATTTGCCTGTGGTCTCTCGTCTTTCACCTTAGAAGTCAAGTTGTTCTGCCACATAGCTTGATGCTCGTGTCCCTCATGGCCTATTCAGGCTTTCTGCTTTGCTCTTTGCCATGAAATTGCTTTTCAGACTTGCTCAATTGATAGTAGTGTGCCAGTTCTTTGATTTTTCTGTTGCTGCTGCTTTCCTTTTGCTTGTGGGGTACCTAAGCTGAAGTGCAAATTACAAGCTGGTGGAGTGAAAGAGGAGGGCGGTAGAGCAGTGTATTGGTTCAGTCTGGCAGAATAGAGAGCTGTGGGAAGAGCAGGATCTGACAGTCACTGGAGCAGCATGGGGAGAGCTCCTCTGGGAATTTACTTTCATTTCAAAAAATGTCTTTTTCCCCAAGTTGTGAAATTCAGGAATTGACATACATGCTAGGAAGATAGTAGCAATTGTAATTTTCTTTATACCCTGTGAAAATGTTATGTAAATATATTGTGAAAATTCATAAAGTGCATAATATTAATTGCCCTATTAGATCATGGCCAAGTTGTTTACATTTATTCTTTACTAGCTAAATATCTCTATACGTTGCATTAATAAAAAGTAAAAGGTAGATAAAAGATTACAAACAAGAAACTATAATATACAAAGCTTCCCAAGAAGTAGCAAATTAAGCAGTTCTGCATCTTTCCTGGTAGAAAATGGGGCAATCTATTTAAATTCTTTACTATTCTAGAAGGTTGTATAGGTACTCAATAAGTAAATCTAACTTCAGATGTTTTGGTTTCAAGTTGCAAATAATTCTAGCAAAACTAGTGCTGTAAACAGTTCATTGATAGATACCTGTTCAGTTTGGTATTTGCTTGCAGACAGTAATTAACAGTTCAGTGTTTTTCTTTTAAGTGCATACCCATAAGTGGGCATAATTACCACTAATCAAGACCCCTAATCTCAAGCAATTATAAGATCTTACATTGTTCTAATTTCACATTTAAAAACAATGTGGTTTTTCTCATATAATTATGTTATAATCCATACAATTTTTAATTTCTGCTTTTCTTTTTATCTGATCAATGTTAATTTTGTGTGACCTCACAATGGGTTATCTAAAAAATACCTTCGAGGCATGCAATTTTTGTGGTTAATTTATGGTTATGTTTTGTATTCAGTGAGAAGTGATGCAGTGCAACAGGTTTTCAAGGCTGCACATTCTCTCAGCCATCTATGAACTCAATAATTTGTTGTAAACTTGGAACTTGTTAGTGAAACAAAACTGCAGCTATACATTTAAATCACCTACTGTTTGTAAATCCAGGTGTTTACTCTTTTATAGTATTTAGGTTAGCACAAGCTGCTACCTAAGTATGTAAAAAGGGTGTGTTTTGGGTTTTTTTTAATTGTTAAGTGGAACTTCCATGCAGACGGACAGACTGACTTTCTGGATCAGCTTTCCAGAAAGTGAAAAGAAGGCAGTTCAGTTTTAGAAACTAGTGCGAGTCCTGGGGGCAAGATGTAAGTGGTCGTTCACTAGTTGATGTTGTTCTCACTTGTTGCTGCATAGTTCTTATGCACACATTTTGTATGCAAGGGCTTTGGATGAGTGCATTTTGAACAAATCATCATCAATCTGATGATTCATCTCAGGAACCGCATGCAGCACTTACATCTGTAATTGGGGTAATTGCAAACCTCTCATTCTTACAGATAGAAATTCTTCCTCTTATAATCTAAAATCAGATCCCAGATCTTTTACTGTGGTAGCTGAGACCTACACTGACTTGTATTTATTTCTCTATTCTTATTTGTTACATCATTAAAAGTAGCAGATGATTTGGTGACCTTTCCAACCTGTATCTGACCTTCATGATTCACTTGTGCGGGTAATTGGCTATTGAAATTACCATGCTTTTATCTTTGACGTTATTTAAACACTGGTTTAAACGGGGTGACACAGACTGCATTGTAAATAGTTAGCCACATTGTTGGGGACAATGTGTTTTTCTTTATCTGTTGTCAGAAAAGAATATTAATGTTGGGGAGGGGGCTCTATCTTTTCTGAGGGATCATGACATTCATGGAGAGGTGTTTGCTGTCTGCTTGATGTGCTGCAGCTTTGTGTGCAGTGTTAAACCAGGCTATTGTTTGTTCTGCAGAAAAAAATTTTCTCCATGGTTGCTACAGGCACAGTTCCTCAAAAACCACTGCACAGCCTTCATCCAGCTGATGCATCCAAGGTTGCTGTGGGGGTCAGATTAATTTGTGACTTTTTTGCATGGTGAACTTGTGGCCTGCCTTGAGTCGAGTCCATCCCATTCAAAGACATTTCCCCCTCCCAAGGTTTTACACCCCTTAAAATACTTCTTAATTCCTGTGATCCCCTGCACATAGGACTGCTAAGGACTCTATAGATCCTATAGAGTCTGTAGGATAACACTACAAACTCTCGCCAAGGGCTCCAGGGACCTTTGGATTTTGGCATCTGACCTGCACTTTTGCTGTTACAAGGCAGTAGTCTAATGTCAGGGTTCAATCAGTCTTGAAACAAGGATTTGGAGATTTTGCTCTGTCATAAATTGCCCAACTTCCTTCCTGTAGTAGACTGTGTGTTTCTGAAATCTTTCTGGGGCTGCAGTGTGCTGCAGTGAGTTCATTTCATTATTCCTTTGAAAATAAGGAAAAGCACAGAGCTAGCTATTTCTACGCAGAAAAGGTCAATGTTTAATATGCTAATGTATCTACTCAATATTCAGCTGCAAAAATCCTTGGCTTTAATGTGTCTTTAATAGTAATAAAGTGGTTAGCTAATGATAAATTAAGGTTTGTAAGTTTGGGGATTTTTTAAAAAATAAAAAATTAATGTAGGCAGGAATAATTTTTCTTGCCAAGGTAATTTTCATACTAGAGCATAGTAGCTGTATTTTGCAGGGGGAAGTGCTCTAGGACTGCTCACCTCATAATAATCAAATTGAAGAACCAAATTTCTGGGATTTTTTTAGGCTTCATGTAGTTGGACAGTAATGGCACAGGGTGAGGGCTCCATTTTACCTTTGCTGGCATAGAGTTATCCATCCCAAGATACTGAACCAGCAGGTCTCACGCTCCACCAGGGAGCAAAAGATAGTTGTACATGAGCAAGTATGGTTGCTCAGAAATCTACAGATAAGAATTTGCTTGTGACCCTCTTCTTAATCTGTCACCTATTTTCAGCGTTACACTGGCTGGCAGAATAATGATGTTTGTGGGCACCTCGTGCTGCTGCAGCATCCTGCCAGTGGGACTTGGCAGTTTTGGAGGGCCTGGGTTCGGTTTCTCTTAGGGAACCTGGTAAAAGTCCACATAAGTAGGGCCCAAGGTAGCATTATTGTAGGGTTGTGTTTACATCTGCATAACAGAGAGCAAACAGATGTAGCTAGGGAAAGGTAATGCTGTTCAAATATAAAATACTTATGGATTAAGGAGTATTTATAGTAAATCTGTTTTCAAAGTATTTCTTTAGTACTCATTGCATTGGGCTTTCTGGTATGGTTTACCCCAGGCACAAGTTAAGGTTAAACAGAGAAATAATCTATACATTTCTGGTCACTGTATCCTCAGTCATACTGTCCGCTTTTTTGTTAAACTAAATTTACACATTTTTATATATATTTTTTCTATCATCTGTACAGAAGGGTAGTTGGAAAAGGAGAGACGGTCTCTACAGGAATTCATAAAAAGATAAGAAGTCATGTAGTGTCAAGGAGGAATTCTGTAGAGAATCAGCTGTGTAAAGGCCTTGAGCAAGTCTAAATTTAAATTGTGTCTCTTGATGATCAGGGAAAAGACAGTCCTGTAAGTTTCTTTTGCACGTTATCAAAGGTGTTTTGTTGGTCATAAAACCTTAAAGCATCTTATTTGGCTTAAGGGTATCTGCCTGTAACACTGACCTGAATAAATAGCTGCATTCTCAAAGGAATGAATGGGATGAGGAAATGAGGAATGTTTTTATTTTATTTTCTTTAAAGAGGGGTTGAGGGAGGAAATAAAGAGCAGAAAAGGGTATTTAGGTAAGGCAAAATATTATCTTATTCTTTATAAATATGATTTATCAAATATTTATTTTTATCTCGTGTTGAAGAGGTACTGACAATGTGGTGCCTGTTTTGGGGGACAGGAAATGATTAAGAGGAAGAACTTCCTCAGCAAGCCAGAGCATTTACTGGTGGTTATCAGCTTATCTGCCACCTGACTGTTCCTCTCCTTCTACAACCAGCCTTTCACTTATCCCTGACCTGATTCACCACACAGGAAAGCTCCTTTTGAGGCTTCCTGTCGTTCCCTTTCATTCCGGGCTGGATTGGCTGGAAGAGCCTCAGCCCCAGCCTCTGCAAGCCATCAAAACATGACCATTGAGATTTCCACCAGCCTGCTGTTCTGTCTTGGGCTTTGGCAGGCGGATCTTCTCAAGTCCTGTGTGTTTTCATCTGCTTCTCTCCACACCTGGAAACATTGACTTTTTTTCTTTCTCATGTTTATTCTTAAACCCATCTTGATGAACCAGCTGGCTTTGTAACTATGCTGAATGAAGTCAGAATGGCTCTGCAGCATTTGGCCTGCGTTTGAGGGCTCTAGCTCTCGCCTCAGGCCTTACTGTTCTTCTGCCTGAAGAGTATAAAATGTAGTGTGAGTTTTCATGTATTATTAAACTTACATCTATAAATCACTGACCCATGGTAGCTGTTTATTACATATTCCATCTTCCGCTTTGATGCATTGTTGTTGTCACACTGAGGTGGGTAATGATGACTCGGCTTACTACTGTGGTAATGCACTTAAAGCTTGGAAATCTGTCACTGATGGCATTTCAACACAGGCACTATAAACCAGAGATGAAATTTTAACGTATTTGCTGTCAAGCTATTTGTCTTAAAATTCCTGTGTCTTCTATTGTGGTTTCGTAAAGGTTTGGATACTAATGAGTTGTTTGATGGACAATGACCAATAGTTGTATTTCAGGTATTGTGTATTGCAGGACAAAAGTAGGTGGTGGGCCTTAATTTGTTGTGCAGAAGGTGACCTATAAATTTCTTGTGTTCATCAGGCCTTCCTAACGAAGCACTGATATTACATGCGTTTCTCTAGGCCTGGCATTTCCAGTCTTAAAGCACAGGCTGATCTTCACAACTTATTATGTATTATATCTATTGTTTTTCTTCTTTTTTTACAGCCCTTCTGTATGCAACCATTTTTGGTAACGTGACAACCATATTTCAGCAAATGTATGCTAATACAAACAGATATCATGAAATGCTGAACAGTGTCCGGGACTTTCTAAAGCTCTACCAGGTCCCTAAAGGACTGAGTGAACGTGTGATGGATTACATCGTTTCCACCTGGTCAATGTCCAGAGGAATAGATACTGAAAAGGTAAGTAAATTAAACTGCAAGGAAACAAGTCACATCCTGAAAGTATTTAATTAAAATAAACAGGAGGTACTTTCTTAGTAAAGAAGACAAATATTCTTTAAATAGTTCCAAGTGGTAGCTTCCCTTAATTTTAAACTTTCAAATACAGTATTTCACCTATTCTGTCATACTGACATATGTTAGTGGTAAAAGTATGTATGTGTTGCTAGTGACATGTCATGAAATAGTATAAAAATGAGGACAGAAAGAGCTTGTTTTTCAGTAAATAAAGAAAATGATTAAATAAAAAAACTCCCAAGTTCTAACACAACCTAAGAATTTCTTCAAATCAGATTGCTTGCAGTATTTCTGTTGTGTGAGGTTGTTTGCAGCTCTGTGGGCCTGAATACAAAGTAAAATTTGTTTTGTCTTTCTAGAAATTGAACGTAATATTCTGTGTGCAGGTTAAAGATATTAATGAAAGCTGGAAGTCATTACTGTAATAATAATGTATTGTTTAAAATCTGCCTTTTGTGAAGTAAATGTTATCATCCTAATTCATTGAATCTACGAGTAAGTTCCCACTGGGTCTTTAAAAATAATAAATGGCATTTCACCAGAACAAATGTACAAAAGCAACTTGCCACTTTCATATTAGTTGCCAGCTTTTATGGAGATAGATACTGCTTTTCTTCTGCTTGTAAAGAGATGTGATTTGTACGGTGGTTCATTCAGGAAATCGTACCAAACCTCTGATCACCAGCCTTCTGGTTGGCGTCTTAATTTAGTATTCTAAACTGTAGATGATGCAGTTAAAGAGCAAACAATCTCATTTCTGTCTAGCTGTTAAAGCATTGTTATGAAAGAGTGGAACAGATGTGGCCTTGCACTGGGCTGTCTGGAGACCAGTGGGTACACAGGGTACTGTTTGCTTTCCTAAATGGTCTTCAGCATATCTGCCATTTAGATCCCAGACCATGACTCTGGGAAGTGCTGTCTGTCATACTAGCTTTCAGAAAGGAATGGTATTTTAGAACAGAACAGTGCTGATTAGAAGCTGCCCTGCCTCTGTTTTCTCACAAAAATATCTTTGCATATAGCAAAAAATCTTTGGTTATGGGTTTGAGGTAGGTGCATCTGGGAAAGGTAGAGAGACAACATCTGAGGATGTATAGCGTAATGAATGCTGGTGCTTTCATTCACCCCCCAGTACAAGCTCCTTTCATCATTTTTACAAAGCAACAAGAAAAAATTGCTATGTAAAACATGTTTGTTTTAGCTTATCTTCAAAGTTCATTCTTGGATTCCTCTGATAAGGAAAGAAATGCTTTAAGGGTGCCTTTGGAGACAGCAGGATAATCAAACCAAACACAGCTCACTGGAGAATTATCTTTGAGAATTATCTTAATAAATAGGGAAAAAAACCTCTCCAATTGCCAGGATATCAAAGAGTTTAATAGAGTGTTGATTTCAATAACTGCTGCGTTCATAGCTGAATTGCCAGTAGTGATGACTGTAAAACCAAGAAATCAACTTTCACCTGCATAGCAAAATCTAGCAGATGTAAAGATGTAAGACCGACTAATGGCTGTGCCAATCCATAAACTCTCAGGTCTGAGCTCCTTTGGTTTGATGCCGGTGTATAACTTCTAGGATGTCATGCAATGAATAAAACATGTATTGCTCCTGTGTCGGAACAGTGGTAGTTGTGCTGCTGTGTAATGCAGTGCAGCTTTCTACAGATGAGGCAGATATTTAAGGATGAACTTAATGCCAAATCAATCTTCTCACTATTTTGTAGGCCACAAATTTGTCAATTCAGTGTTAACTGCAGGCATGACAAGGAGTGAATAATCAGCTAAAAGCAGAGTCTGTAAGTCTAGAAAATGCCAGTATAACAAAATTTAACCAAGAGCTGCTGAAAGATTCTAAAATTAACTCATGAAGATCTGTTTCTTACTTCCCATACAAATGAAAGTCTTCTGCCATTTGTCTGTAACTCTCAAATGTCTTTAATCCCTTTAATTGTGAAGTCTGGAGGCAACTTCTGTAAATGGAGAATGGAAAATAAGTTAAGTTCCTCTTACACTGGGAAACCAAGGTTTTTTTGGATGAGAGCCTCATTTTAAATATTCTCTTGTATATTCAGGTTTTCTTGCTAATATTTCTGTTACAACAACCCTTTTTGTGTGTGATATTCAAGTAATGGTGAAGTGTGTGTGTGTAATTCCAATAGCAAACTTTGGCAAGCATCTGCAAAGGCAGAATGTTTTTGTTGCCAGAGTAAATGAAATAATTACAGAGGCAGCTACTGACGCTGCCCATGTTCCATGTTAAATGCTGGTCTTGCTGCCCCAATCTGTTCCTGTGAGCCTGGAAAACCGAGAACTGGCGGGTCCAGCTGCTGCTCCCTGTGGGCAGCAGAGAGATCATCCGTGAGTGCCCTACATTTAAGCACTACAGAAATTTATCTTTTTCAGAAGTAACATCTGTAATGGCAGATCTGCTTGGAGCTCAGACAAAGACAATGGTGTCGGTGGAGAAGCCATTTGCCTTTGGACTAGCAAGTGTAGTGTCTGGAGGCAGCGCCGTGCACAGAGTTATGAGCTTGGTTCTCTGCTCAGATCTTGCACAGAGCCCCATTGCATGGTGTAGGCATAGCCATAGTGCTTCCTACATTACCTTTATGTTTTCCAGGAGTGTTTGCGTTGAAGCAGCCATCTCTTTCCATCCAGGAAAAGGTGTGGGAGTGATTCTGAAGCTCACCCAGAGTGCTCCTTAATTGGATGGAATAGTTATTGCTAAGGAAAAAAAAAAAAAGAGAGTTATACTATTCTGTTTTTTTTGGTTTTGTTTGTTGGTTTTTTTTTTCTAAATAATATGTCTTGAGATGTACTGCATCACAGACTATTCTCCAAGGATTTTGTCATCCCAAACCCCTGTTCGTGTTATGTATTTCCAGTGTTTTTGCCAGGAACTTTTAGTCTGTACACTCAGTAGTAATTCTCTATTTTTTCCACTTGGCTGTCTGTATTATGTTTAAAACCTTCAGAAATGGCCCTGACTGGGAACTGTTGTGCTAAGCATCAGTTTCTGTACCCGTAGGAGCACACATCATGAATTGCTGTGAGGAACACTGCATTTGGAAGATCAAAAGTTTCCCAACAGAGTAACATACCTTAAAGTCCTTTTCTTGTGTGACACAAAACTTGTTACTACTACCGAGGGGTGAATTTGAATACCTTCAATCTCAATATTATGAGTTAATGAAACTTCTAATAATTTTTTCCTTTGCTGAAGGGATATGAGATTACACTTCTCCTCCATACAATATTCTCTCACACGGAACATGTAATTTCTGTAGGCTTTTTGTGGAATCTGCTTATCAAAAGAGTGACCTACCCTCTAGAAACAATCCTTCAGGAAGCTTTTCTCCACCACGTTCTGTTCTGCTGTGCTCTCAGTTTTATTGTCTTAAAAACCTGAGGCCTTATTCTGGTAATTCAATATCCAGCAGAGCATGTTGCTGAGATGAAAACATTATTTTCCTTCAGGTATTGTGAAGTTGACTAAACTCGTATTGTGGCCTATGTGTGTAAGTAGTATAAAAATAAATGTACAGACTGAGATTAGAAATTTTATAAGAAGGAGGAAAGTAGTTCTTAAACTCTGTATAGTAAATTAGGCATAAAAGGCACATGTAGGCCATGCATAGGAACTGATTGCCTAATTTCTTTCTCAGGTTTTGCAGATATGCCCTAAGGACATGAGAGCAGATATCTGCGTGCATCTGAACCGCAAAGTTTTCAAGGAGCACCCAGCCTTCAGGCTGGCGAGTGACGGGTGCCTTCGAGCACTTGCCATGGAATTTCAGACAGTGCACTGTGCCCCGGGAGACCTGATCTACCACGCTGGCGAGAGTGTTGACAGCCTTTGCTTTGTGGTTTCGGGGTCTTTGGAAGTAATCCAGGACGATGAAGTTGTTGCTATATTGGGTGAGTTTCACAGCTAATAATATGCATTGTGCTCTCTACAGATGCATAGAGCATTTTTATAGCCTCTTCTACTCAAGCACTTAACGCATTCTTCAAAAAGCTTCAGTGAAGTTAGGTTTGCCACAGCCTTGTGAGGTATATTTTAATGAACTTGTGAGCTGTGTGGTGTAAGATGTTTATTGAATGGAAAAATCGAAAGAGAGAAAAAAAAACAACAACCCAACTTGCTTAATGTCATGCAGGAGCGTTGCATAGAGTCATTGACTTGTCCTTCCTGTTGCACGTAGGTAAAGAGGAAGGGCAATCATCTCATCTCTTATTTTTAAAGTACTTGGCTTCCCTGCCTCCATCCTACCCCCCAACAATAAGCCACTTCTGCTGAAAATTTTCCAATTAGCTTTATTTAAAATCTCATGTTGAAGTATTATTTATCTCTCTTACAGTCAAAGTAATATAAGAATCTAGATCCGATTTGTGTTAACTTGGAATGACAGCTTTAGGTTGCAGGCATTAAGAAGAAGCTGATAGTGGTGTGAACAACATTCCGAGGCGAAGCTAAGAGAAGAAAGTGTGATAATCCAATAGATGTAGATGAATCGTGGGGTGGCTAAAGCATTGAGGAGGTGATACTTATCGTTTGATTCTTTCAGACCTTTTTGTGATAAGGTAAATTCTCACGGTGGCTTAATCCAGTACCTGTCATTCAGAAGCCTGGAAAAAGAGAAGAAAACAGCTTGGAAATCTTACTCTTTCTGAACACATACACCCAGCTGTCCAAAAAGGAGAATGAGAGGGCTAATAAATATGCTGAGTTCAGTTTTTCTCTACTTCTGCACAGGATTACATATATATACATATATAGGGTGAATTTAGTGTTCTGGGGAATCAAGTTCATGGTATTTTGTGCCACAGAAGAAACTAAAAAGGTGAAAAGTTGGGGGATAAATTATTCTCTTTTTTTCTGGAATCACCTGTGCTCTTCAGTGCTGCATGATACTATCAACTTCTGCTTTTCTAAGTTGCACATCAAGAACTTACTACCTTTAGCTATCTTGTGCTCTCATGAATTAACATGAAAAATATAGAACAAACTAAAGCCTCTCAGTTTGTGTTACCTTTTATCCCATAATGTGTCCTTCTCTGTCCATCACAAGAAGAAAGCCTCAAAACATCTGTTTAATCAGTTTAGGTAAAAAACACTGAAATAGAATTTTTTAAAATGTCCTTTAAAGATACCAATTTTCTCCTCATCTTTACCAGTAACTTATGTGTTTTATCATAATACTCACTTTAGGAAATGCTCTAGCTTAGATTCCTTGAGAAGTCAGTGTTAAGGAAATGTAAACCCCTAATCTCTGTTCCTTTAGAGTGATAGCTACAGATAAATGAGACTGATCTCTTGGTATCTGAATGAATAGGAATTTTATGTTATTGCTGTTCTCCTGGGACAGTAATTATTGAACCTCTTCACACCTTCATTTTTTTTCGAATTTGGAGCCAGTTCTCTGGCCTCCACTAATGTTGATGAGCTTTGTCATTTTCTTTGTGAATATTGTAATCAGAGAGGAAAGTAAAATGAAGTGGGATCTGTTTGTGGTTCTGTGAGATTTCATTTTGGATAAATGTGCGTCAATTTGTATGTTTCAGTTTCTGGATTAAGGAATTCCTTTCCTTCCACATTCCTTCCTTACCTTCCTGGGGTACCTTCCTCCCCCAGGCTGTGAAGCCTTCTGTTAAAGGTTTCTTTTTCCTGATAAGAAATTATGTGCTTAACTCAGTTTTTCACTATTCTAAATCAGTTGGATTTTCTTCTCCTTCAGTATTGAATAATGTAACCACCACACTACTGAAGGCTGCTGTAGGAGATGGGCCAGGATTTCCTCCCTAAATTCTTTGTACTCTCAGTTTTCATACCTGTAGAATAGCAATGAATTTTTCTTTTTCTTTAAATTTAATTTTACATTCAGCTAAACTTGTCAAGTTGTAGATAAAAGTACACCAGATGAAATGAGGCACGGCAAGGGGGAAAGAAAAAGTCTACATTGTGCAAGAAATGTGATTGTTGCTGATCATTCAGCCAAAAGAACCTGTGCCATAAGTTTTGTTTACCATTGACAACTAAGCATAGCTGTGAACATCAGGCATGCAGTGGCATACTGTGTGAGGAATTCTCTCGGGTAACTTAAGTTACCAGGTAAATTGGAGAGACTGTGATCTTATCTCAGACATTCTTTACATAAAAATAAAAAATAACTACATAAATTATTCGAGGTGAATTATTTGCTCAGCTTTGGCTGTCACTTAATAAAGCAGCCTCTGTCATTTGCAGTGTAGCCGGTATCTTTTTTACAACGGAGAAATAAATTGCATCTTTAAATTAGTCTGTGTGACTGCTGTACAGCATTACATAAACCAAAGGCAAACTACGCTTAATCCTTAAAGGATCCAATTAATCTGAAATGTTTTCAAGTTCTGAAGGCTAGCTGAAAGCTAGCCTTGCAGACTAGCATATAAAAGTGTATTGTGTAGCCCTGGAATTTGGAGTGTATTGTGTACACTTCCATAATATCCTTCCAGATCAGTTCTGTAATACCCAAGACACAGGTATATTCTCAGTTCAAGCTTCTGTTCTTATCACAAAGCACTGACTTTGATTTACTTGTATTAACGTGAAGACTGAGTTGGAAGAAATTGCACACAGGCCAGCAGTGAAAAAAAGTACATTTTTTTTGTGTCCCCTAAGATTGCCTTCCCCATTAATTTTACTTAGAGACAAACACTTAAATCTGTAAATTTAAAAAAAAACAGTCTTTACAATGTTTACAGTAAAAATTTAAAGAAATTGATGCGTTTTGTATGACATTTGATTTGTTGCGATTAAAGACATATTTTTGAACTCTATCCAAAATTTCTGCTAAAATAAAGAAATTACTGCTCTTTATGCAGCACAGTCTTTGGATTTCATATGTCAAGGTAACAAAACTAAAAATGTAGAAAATTACCTTTAAGCCAGGTGATTTACTTATTTGTGATTCGTTCCCATAGAAATGGGTCAGAAAAGGAAGACATAGCAAGAAAAGCCACCGTATTACCGTGGTTTTCTATGTTAATGTGTAAATATATGAGTGGGATTATGTAGAAGTGAAGATTAGCTGGTGGGAAGCTGCTTGGGTGAAATATAGTTCTGTTTTCTGTAGTTCATTCTTCTTCAATTTACACCGTTGTTATTGCGTAGGGTGAAGTGCTGACGAACGCTCAGCACTCTGGAAGATGGAGACAAATCACACAGTCCCTGCCCTGAAGAGAACTGAGCACAGCACAGGTTGGGCATGACTTCCATTAAGAGGCTGTTTTCAACTTGTCTTTGATTTTAACTTTTCTAAGCCTACCCACTTTGGCTGATGCTGCTTAATCCATCTGAGACTGACATATCTCTTTGAACTACTCTTGCTTAAAAACTGACCCATTTATCCAAATGTGCTTAGAGAACATGGGTTGATTTGTCGCTGTTAAAAACAATCAGCCATTTACATTCACTTCATTTGGCAGCTCTAGTTCCTCTGCTCTGGAGCAGACCTTTCAGGCTGAGCCACTGGCCATCTGAAAATCTGACCTTATGCTGGGTCTCTGAGAAGTTAACATGTACTCATGCTCTGGAGAGATTTGCTACATTTTAATTTAACGAATATCTTCTTAAAAGATTCCTCCTGAATTAAATATATTCCAGGCAGGGACCACAAGGTCTGGCTACAGCTTTC
The DNA here is from genome assembly GCA_033628505.1 of Tringa tobata. Lineage (NCBI taxonomy): Eukaryota > Metazoa > Chordata > Aves > Charadriiformes > Scolopacidae > Tringa > Tringa tobata. The sequence goes on along the minus strand of JAHREE010000287.1, from coordinate 8,509,854 downwards.
TTTGGAATATGCAGAGGAAAAGGGATTATAGAACAAGCATGAAGTAAGCCTGAATAGCTAGTTGTTGTTTCTTAATTTAGGGAAGCCTAAACTGTCTTTCAATTAACTCTTTATAGTGTTTTTTTTACACTACGAAGGTACACATTCCTTCATTTCCTCCAGCTGAGCAGATGACATGCCTTTGCTGGGGCTAACAGGGTACCTCTCTAGTCCTCCAGCCTTTGTAGTCTGGACCTTTTTAATCCCTCCTCACCATTGCTAGAGGAAGTGCCAGTTCTTGTGTTGTGTCTGCAATTGCATGTGTACATAGATAATTAATTGAAAATTACAGAAAATAATGGCATAGTAGCAAAATTAACTTTTAATTAGTATTTTCTGGAAATACGTGTAAGGACTGGATAGGAGGCCTTGATAAAAAAAAGGATTTATATTGTGTTAATGTGTATGTAGAGATATCTGAATAACTGAGAAAGCCATTTTTGATCTTACTAGAAAATAATCAATTCTAAGTTAGATATGACTGGCGCAATTGTATTCCAAGATTGAACAGAAAATCCCTCTTCTCTAGGAAATCTGAAGGAAGCAAGTGATTCTTGGATCCAGGTGGGTTCCAACCCTTTCTGCTTGAAATCAGGGTAATCTTTGAAATGTAGGAAAACATTTCAGTAAAAGACTCTAGAGAGGAAGGAAAAGACTCTTGAAATTAGGGTGGCAGGCTTTTTTGTCTAGATAGCAGTGGGGAAAGCAGAGTCTTGTCCTTAAATTTTCAGACAGCTGCAAAATTTGTCAATTAATGACTCCCCAAGGGCCTGACTGAGCAGCAGATCTTCACTTAAGTGAATTGTTCAGAGTTGGTGAATCTGATGATCCCTGCAAGGGGGCCCTGTGTGTGTGGATGGTAAGACTGAAGATTTTTCTTGCAGATTTGAGTAGAGACTGGGAGCCTTTAAGCCTTTTTTTAGCAATTAAAAATCAAAACCTTGAAAACCACTGCAATCTTCAGAGCTGAGCAATGGATGAGAAAAATAACATTTACTAGAAGGTTTAGTTAAAAAGAGTAAAACACACACACACACACCCCGCCGCAACAGTTTATCCCAAGAGTAAAGCAGTTTATCCAAAGTGTTGCATCCCAGCTGTTGTGCATTTATTATATTCTTGCCATCCTTATTTGAGCTAAAAAATTTCAAAAGAATAAACTTTTTTATTGACTCTTGGTTTAGCAAAGAGTATTAATCATAGAATCATAGAATATCCTGAGTTGGAAGGGACCCATGAGAATTGTGGAGTCCAACTCCTGACTCCACAAAAGGCAGGGAAAGGGAATGAGATGGGAAGCAAAATCAAGGCAGTAATTTATTGTGAGCAAGGAAAATCATTGCCCTTCGCAAGGATAGTTTGCTGTTGCTATTCCTTTTGCTGCTATCAAAGCTGGAGGGAAATAGCAGAATGTAGATATTATATAAGTATGAAAGTGTGCAGTAACAGACTGTCAAGAATGGGAATTTATAGTCTAGACCTGGCTGCCTTCACCATCAGGGGAAAGTGGAATATATCACTTTTTTTGTGGGGGGTGGGTGGGTGGAGGTGTGTGGTGGGGGGCTGAATACACATAGATTTACTTTTAAGATCACCTGTCGGCTGAGGAAGTGAAAATTGGATGTCCCTGAAATGCAGGTCTTTTACCATTATTTACAAAGTTATAACATTGAGAAGATTGGAGACTGTGATTTTAACACGATATTGTAGGAGAGCTTGGTGTGCCATGTTTTGTTTCAGCAGGATATTAAATGCTCCATTTGCTTTGTGTGGAGAAATGCCTGCTGATTTAATTTGATCTAATTGCAATCTTAAAGGAATGTTATAAGAATAATTGTTTGTTTTCTTTACAATTGCTTTAGCTCATTCATTTAGCCATAAGCATTTCATTCAAATGTAGGCACAAGAGGTTTGATTCAGATTTTGGTGGGACAGATTTGCATCCAGACAGGACAGTGCAACCTGGGAGGGCAACTGCACCACAGCGGTGGTTTATTTTAGAGGGGGGAAAATAGCAGTTGCAGAAGTATGTGTGTCTTAGACCTTCTCAGTGGAAAAACACTGCATCTTCCACACAATCGTGTGAATATTGCTTCTCAGCAGACTTGAAGATGTCAGATAAGTTAACTTTGCTGAGCCCAGGCTGCTATCTTTAGACTGTCCCCAGTAGCTAAGCTAACTCCAGTTTCCCTAAAGTAAAATGCTTTGTGTACAACTCCATTTTCAGAATTTAATTGTGTGTTTGAGGGCCTATTGTTAATTAATGCCAAGTTTTTGAAAAAGTCCCTTACTTCTCTACTTCATTTTTCACCTGACTTTTAAATTTAGGTACGCCTCGCTGTGTTAACAATGCCAAGCTGTGCTCTTAGGCTTAAGAAGTGGTTGCAGGATTATGGATAGCATTAGAGTTTTCTTATTATTTTCAAACACAGTATCTAACGTCACAGCATTGTTTGTGCTATTGAATAAGAGTGTAACATGACCAGTAGTGCTTTGGAAAAGCAGTGATTTAAATTAAAATCCAGCTTTATCTTCAATAGTTCTATTGTGCTTTTTCTATTTATAGTTTAAAGCTTTTTTTTTTTCAGATTGACATATATAGGCAGATCAGATGAGTTGTATGTTTCTGTGAAGTGTTTCAGTGAACGTCAACTGAAGGAATGGTTCCAAAAGTCTGATTTCGTCAATGTGTGTTCAAGCAAATTATTAGCAAAAGAATTAGAAGTGAAGTTCAAGCTAAACTTTTAAAAAGACATTGGCATAAAGTAGTTTACGTTAATGCAAAATTTCATTTTCTTGGTGGGTGTAGGAGCGGCACTAAAACTTTTATTAAGAAATACAGGTTTATTCCAAGTGGTGTTTTTGGACAGAGGCTATTCCTTCTTCCATGCTCCAGACATTTAGAAAATGTAGTGTGAGAGCTGACATCAGGAGTTGCCTATTTTGAGACTTCAGCCAGACATTACTTGTTCTATGTCTGTCTTCTGGTAGAGCATTAAAAATAAGAATCACCAGAGTTCCTGTCCACTGATATCTGTAGACAGTCTAAGACTGTGCAGGATATTGGAGAAACAGGATTTTAAAACACTTGATTAATTACTTGGTGGAATAACTGGGAAAGAGAGTAGCTCCCTGTGAATAGAGGTCTCAGTCATGAACTTCTTGGCACTTCCGATTTGTTGATATTGTTTGCTACGGTTTCATGTTTTATTGTTGTAAATTTATGCAACTTTGCACCATGTGCTCTTAAGTAGTCAGATACCGCCACATGTGGAAGAAGTCCCCTTTGGAAGATGGTAAGGTCTGGCAGGTTGCTGGCAGCTGTGATCCATGATGCACTGACAGCTGAAACTGAGATGTGGTAGACACGAGTCTCTCAGTTCCAGCGTGTTCCTTGGTATCCCTGTGTTAAATAGGCTTGCCCATCACACTGTCTTCATACTCCAAACAGAAATGGAAAGAGGTAGAAGTTATAATTTAACAAAGAAATCAAAACTGGGTTTCTAGAAAGGCCCTGATTTTTGACAGGTGAACCACTGAATTAATTTGGTTTGGGGTAAGGTTTTGTTTCTGTCTCAGAATTTTGGAGACAGAAGATTATTTTATTTCACTGAAAAGCTACATTAAAAAAAAATCCAAAAAATAAGTCCTCATGGAACACTTATTTTTCTTTGTTTTTTCCAAGTTTCAAATTAAAACTGTTTTCAGAGGTATGTTTCTGAAACATTATTAAATTTGTCCTCAGAAGTTGCTAGAAATATTAAATAAAATGCAGTATTCTGTAGCTATGAACTTTATGAGGTTTTAAAAATATTTACTTGATGTATTTCAGAAAGCAAAATCTACTATTTTAAACTCTTTGAATGATTTTATCTGAAATATAAAAAAAATATCAAATTTTGGGGCCTTGATGTAAGCTTCAAGCAATAGCTATAACATGAAGCCAGTTTCTAAGTCACTGGGGAGTAACTCTGAGGATATTGCAATTTGAGCCTCTCCTATAGAGTTTTTGATCAGAGAACTAACACTGTCCATGCAATAACAATACAGATGGAGCTGTGTTTTTCCTGTTACTTAACGAATACCAATAAATTCAAACACATTTGTGACTCTAATTGTTTGAGCTGGCAACTTCCATGTTTTCTGAGTTTGTAGAAACTGGCCACATATTTATAACATTTTTTTTTTTACAGTAACCATTAAAAACTAAATAAGGATAAATGATTCAGATTCTGGTGAAGCCTCCTAGCTTTTTGTGAATAAGCCTGCTAGGGCCCAGTTGTCATTTTAAAACTCTTCTACTCATCACAGTAAGTCAAGTAGTGAAACATAATCCACCCTCTATTCAGAGAGGCAAATAAACACATTAATTATAATAATAATAGAAATCTTAGCTGTAACCAATTCATGTTGTTGCTACTCATCCTGTGCTCTGAAATAAATGTTTTTATTTTGTCTGCACAGTAATGTACTTCAACAGAGAAAATTGATGCAGTTGTATAGTAAACTGTCTGCAAAATGTTGCCAAGCTGTGTTTAAAACACCAACGGATACACTGTGTTTTTATTCCTGCACCAGACAAATCACCGCCAGCGCAACTTCAGTTTATTGTCGCTGCAGCACTTCTTTTGGTTTCTGTGGCACTGTTGCTCTGTTTTTTTTTTTCCTTAAGGTCTTATTTTAGAGGAAAAGAGTGATTAAAACCTCTGGTTAATGAAAAATAGTGTATTCCCTGCAGTGCAGTTGGTCATTCACTTCTCATTACGTGTCTCAGTTTGCACTTAAGAAATCTGAAGAAAATCCAAAGCAGCAAATCACTTCAATGCATCATCTCCTGCCAGCCGTACTGTGTTGGAGGACCAAACTACAGGCTATTCAGTGGCTGTCAACTTGTGCAATTTATCTGCGGGATGGATACTGAATACTCTGCTGTGATGCAAAACGTTAGCTCTTTTTTTTTTTTTTTTTTTTTTAAAGTGGCTGGCAGATATTGGTTGCCTTAAAACAATGCACCAAGAGGAAAAATTATTTTTGCTCTAGTGCCTCTACTTTCCTTGAATCTGTTTTCTCTCTGTAAAATGGGAAAATTTAAATTGTATGCCATATTTGAATAAGGAGAAGATGAGGGAAGAGAAGAGAGGGAAAGATTTTCAGTTGAAGCCAGGTAGATATGTGGTGATTCTTGGAGAAAGAGAAGGCTGGGTGGGGGGAGGATCTTATCAATGGTTATAAATACTTAAAGGGTGGGTGTCAAGAGGATGAGGCCAGTCTTTTTTCAGTGGTGCCCAGGGACAGGACAAGAGGTAACAGGCACAGATTTGAACATAGGAAGTTTCATCTAAACATAAGGAGGAATTTCTTTACTCTGAGGGTGGCAGAGCCCTGGAACAGGCTGCCTGGAGAGATGCTGCAGTGTCTGTCTCTGGAGACATTCAAACCCTGCCTGGACACTTTCCTGTGCAACCTGCTCTGGGTAGACCTGCTCTGGCAGGGGGTTGGACTGGATGATCTCCAAAGGTCCCTTCCAACCCCATATCATTCTGCGTGATCATTCTGTGATTCTGTGATAGTAGAGGGGGTTTGACCCCCTCAAATCACTAGCTTTGAGTACTAGGGATAAATACACTGTCCGTAATAGGATTATGCTTGAATACAATTGGAAGGAGTCTGTGGCATGTACTTCACGTTCTCTGGTTCCATTCAAATCTGTTCAGGAAGGGGCGGGCAGTGCTGGGAAAGTCATTGCACAGGTGCAGCAGCTGCTGTGGATCAGCATCACAGATAACAGTATTTGCTAGCACCTGATTTCCAAGATAGGCTTAGTGTCTGTGTTGCTGCTGAGGTACCATCAAGCAGTGTTTGGTCATTCTAGCTCACCTTTTGGTCTGCTGAGACTATGTCAGATCACAGTTCTTGTAAGGTTCAAATATGCAGATGAAGGCAGATCTGGAACGGACCTGAGCTAGATTCTGATGTTGGCTGCTGTAACAACCACTACTATTGATTTGAGAATAATTCTAGCGTGAGTATTTTGTCTGAATATTGAAAATCCATGTGTGAATCCCACCAAAGTCCATACATACTGAACTTGGAAGACCTTCAGCACATGAATCCATGGCCTCGTCTTCTCACCCAGCTGCTATCACACCAAAACTGCATCATGACTCCCAGACCCCCCCAGAACAAAAGGTGAACTAAGTAGGTTATCAGTCAAAATATTCTACATAGAGTCATGTTTTTTCTGAGTAGGGTGGAATATCTTCTCTCAGAGAGGTCTTCAATACTCCCTGTTTATAGCAGTGAAAAAACTAAAGGGTGTTCTGCTAGGAACATCAAGGCAATACAGCTGTAATGTGCGAGTGTGTTTTTTTTTCTCGAACAGAATCAGCAAAACACTTGGCTAAGTTGCAATAATCACATCTTCATTACTGGTCCTGCTTTCAGGAGACAGAGTGGATGCGGCTTGACCTTTTGCCTGACTCAGTCTGAATTTGCAGTAGTAACAGAGAAATCCTCTTTTCACTTCTAAGATAAATTGCAAATTTGATGTGAGAAAAGATAGGGAAAGAATAAATATGGAAACAGAAGGTGCTGGTTTTATAAAATAATTCTTCAGTGTTTAAATATCTCAAAGTTTAGGGACTTGTTATTATAATTAAAACAAACAAGCAAACATAAAAAGCAGAAAACTACTTGACTTTTTAGCGCATACTGAGCTGAGAGTGGAAAAGGTCCTCAGCCCACAAATCCAGCAGGGAATATAAATGATTGATGGTAAAAGCTTAGATCATCCACTTTAAGTGTGATTGACAGATAGTGTTCCTGGCAAATGTCTGGAATTCAGCAAGATGGGAATGAGAAATGCTAAGTACTGACAAACAAATGGCCATCTGCATTTCTCTAGCTTTTTAATCTTTCTTCAGAGACAAGGTGAAATATATAAAGCCTGGAGTTGTATGTAAAAAGAGGCTTTTGACTCAGGTTCTTCAGTGCAGCCATTAGACTTTGCCAACCACCTTCTGACACACTTAGAAGTCTCACCTTACTCTTCTTGCTTTCCAATTACAGATATTTTTGATAAAACAGCCATTTAATCTGCCCTCTTTCTTTTTTTCTTCCTTTTTCCTGAGTGATTGATCTTACTTTATGGAGAACGTATAAATGAAGGGAGATGGTATGCAGTTCCTTATCATGTATAACAGGACAATTGTTCTAATCCAGTGCAGATACTCCTGAGTGGAATTTTAATTCCTGCTTACTATAAAGATTTCATACTCCTCCTTTTTTCCCTCATTTTTCTATGAATGACAAACACAAGGGTTTCTTAGAATCTGACAATCTAGATTGATACTTTTGGTATGCATCATTTAGAAAATGCACTTGACAGAGACAAAGCAGTGTGATGCTTGCACGTGTGCTGTGCTTTGGAAATCGAACTGTAATGTTGGATTGATTTTTTGACTAGATCACCGGCTGTTAACTCGATTAAATTCAAGGAAATCGTTAATGATAGAAAACAGTACAACTTCTAGGTTTAGCCTGGTTTGTTTCTTAAAAACTAAAGCTTCTGTGATCTGACTCAGCTTGTGATTCATGTGTTGCTTTTCTCTGTTTGGTTTGGCTCCATGGGCACCCAGCAGACTTAGCTCCTTCGTGTGCTACTTTTGCCATGAATGAGAAGTGGCTCCCTGGGGTGGCAGGAAAGTGCAGGAGGGGGATTTTTTCAGGAGTCACAAATAGCAGTGGAAAATCAGGGTTGCCGCCTCAGGTGAAGGATGCAGTTGCGTCTGTGCTCCATGAAAATCAGAATTAAATTTTTAAGAGTAAAACGTAACTAACTTCTGCTGCATGTCGTTTCATATGTAGGCAAAGCAGCTCCATACTGTTTGCACTTGCATTGTAATAATTGTTCTTCATCCAGCTGTAGGACAGTAAAATAATTACTGTCATTTTAAGGCTGGAAAATTTGTCTAGAGATGCTAAGAAATAGGCTTAGAAATGAGCTAGAATTCTTCTCCCTTATGCTTGGACTACCAGCTTTAACTGTTGCTCATCAGTGATGGCACATTTCAATACTTGATAGATTCCAGAGCGTTAATTAAAACAGTTGTTTAGCTAATTGCCTGGAAGATTGTGAGTAAAAGCATATTTATTCCAAAGGCAAACAATCCATTTTTACCCAGTGAGGCATATCAGTTTTTATGGTGCATAAAAATTGTTTCACTTCAATTTTGAATATATTGTGTGTTTGTCTGTCTAAAAGCCTTGTAGATGATGATCTATTTTAAGTGCCTGGAAGCTTTTTTCTTTGGCCATTTTTAATGTAGCTACTGAAAAAGCATATGTTTAAATAATTGAAAATGGGAAAAGTCATTGCCATTAAAATGAAAAGTTGCTTACTGCACTGGGCTATTGGACTACCACCATGCTTACTGATATTCAGCCTTTGTAGTATTTCTGGATGTTGGCACTGTCCTATGTAAAGAGACTATGTAAGAGTCCTATGTAAAGAGACTAGAGGTGGAAGAAAGGGTATCATTACGGTGCCTTTGCCTTTGTGGGGGAAAATGTCCTTATGGAACAGCTGTTTTCAGTGTATATACACACTTAAAATTGAATGCTTTGGAGGACCATAGACTATATTTCTGAGACAAAACTCGTCCTGTCAGGTGGACTGCATAGGGCTGTTGTGGAAGACTGGGAGCATATCAGTGTGAGCCACAGTTTATTGCACTGCCATGTAGCTTACCATCAAGCTGACAGCTTTTCCTCAAAGAGAAAATGCTTATCATCTACTGGAAGACATTATATAATGATGGAAGTACAACTCAAAGTCTGTGATGGGAGTTCTGGGTTTAATTTGGAAGTTTTCTTGTCCTCTTCACTCATGATAGTTCTCTTGACTTTCGTATAGGCTTTCATACGTGACTATTTATTTAGGGAATGAAATCTAAAAGGGACCAGGTAAAGTCAATAAACTAATGTGTATTTTGATGTATTTTGATTCTTTGGCATTAAGAATTACTATGGGCAAAGTATTACATGTAAGACAAGGGACCATCTGGTCCACCCCTGCCACAACTTGATAAACATTGTGAATGTATTTCTTTGTTGTTTGTCCTAAAAGTGATATGCGGGGGTGATATTTCACCACAGCTAGGTTTAGAAAAAAAATACCATTCAAAACAAGAATAGTGTAGCTATTCATTATCAAGATAAGGACTGAATATTCTTATCTTGTTAGCATTTTATGTTGGAAAACTGGAAAAAAATTACTATTACTGTGTAAAGGAGCTTGTAACTTTCTTCTAAACACTCCTTTTTCATCCAGCCTGAGCTGGAGTATAACCAGTGAAATCCTGACTGGGGGCTCCTCCTCAGGCAAATTTTGGTGTATTTTCCTTGCGTTGCAGTACCCAGACTGGTGCAAATTTCCTCATTTCAGTATTCCTCGGTAGGGATTTCACTGGCTGCCCCAAGCTCATAGAGACAGGCACATGGGAAGGTTGTAAGCAAATGGCCATGTTTTCTTTCTTCCAAGCTGTAACAGCTAAATATTCTTGCCTTGTCAGTATTATCTTGGTGATAAGTAAGCTGTATTCTTCTTGGTTTGGATTACATGGTTACCTTAAACCTCCGCTGTATAATATAGGGGTCCACATGCACAACTACTGAAAGATTTTGTTGAGATTCTTACCAGCTGAAAAGCGTTAGAGTCACCAGAATTGAAATCTTCTCTTTTATACTGTTGAAAAGACAGACTTTTCTGATGATGACCTAGCGTACTAGGGCAAACTTACTTTGATACTGATGTATAGTAGTTTTTTGTTACAGCCTGTAACTGTGCTGACGTACTATACAAGATGGTTTTATTGACACAATAGTGGGTAATTGTTAGCCAGATGAAGAAAACTCGACAACATTGATGTAAGAAACAAATCGTTTGCGTGGTAGTTAAAAGAAGAAAGAGAAAAAGCATTTCCTTTTAATTAATCTCCTTGAAAGGGTTCAGAAGAGAACATGAACCAAGAATGAACTGTTTTTCTTGATCTTTAGAGGAAAACCTTTACAGATATTTAAAGAAGACTTCTCACACGAAACACTCTTTGATCATGGTTTATTATACAATTTTGCTGTGTTGTTGCAATTAACAAAAAGATAGTGAAAAAGGTTATCAATGGAATATTTCAAAGATTATTTTTTTCCAGGCAGAATTTTTTTCTGACCGCATAAAATAGAAGAACTTTGCATAAATGAGATGTATGTTCCTTTTTTTTTTTGATGGAAATAGTACTGTTACTGAAAGAAATGCTGCTACTTTTCTCTAGGTAAAGGAGACGTTTTTGGTGATGTGTTCTGGAAGGAGTCTACCCTCGCCCAGTCCTGTGCTAATGTAAGGGCTTTGACTTACTGTGATCTTCATGTGATTAAGAGAGATGCCTTGCAGAAGGTGCTGGAGTTCTATACAGCCTTTTCACACTCCTTCTCCAGAAATCTCATTTTGACCTACAACCTGAGAAAAAGGGTGAGTAGCTTTGATTCTAACATACACCATATAAATAATCACTTTTAAGGACTCTCTGTGTGAAAAAAAAAATGAATTGCTTGAATTCTGGCATTCTTCGTAGCCTCTTTTATAAGAAGGATTTTCAGAGCTTGCCTAAGAGACACTGCTAGCATGTAGAGTCAAAAGGCCATAAGTATTTATTCCAGTGGTAGTTTTATGGGGAACTGGACTGTGTATATGTGAAAGTATTTCACATTTCTATGAAGGGGACAGCTTTCAACATATTTGCGAACTGTCATGCACTTGTGATAAACAGTGTTCGCTACTTCCTGCAACTTTAGTTTGTAAAGCAGCTAAAAAGATGCCAGGGGTGTTGCCTAAAGTTACCAGGAAAGTAGAAGGAAAGGTATGAAATCTAATATATGAAACAATAGTCAACAACAGTAATCACAGTGGAAAAGTAATATGAACATGACTCATTCTACCAAGAGTTGTTTCTTTTAGTATCAGTCACATTTTGGAATTACTTTGCTTATCTATAATGTTTCCATTTTCTTACCCTTGATTTTTTGGCTCTTTTCATTTCTTCTTGTGTGCCAGTTCAAGTTATCCTGTCAAATGCAAATCATCCTAACCTAATATCTCGTTTTAAATTCTCCATGTAATCTTCAGTGAGCATTGTAGTTCTCCCTGGTAACTTCCAAGTGGCAAGTAATTATACCTGAAAAGCTAGAAACTTTTTCATCTTTGAAGTCTGTTTTGTAAAATCAGACTTTAAGACTAGTGCATCGATTTTATTTATTTATTTATTTATTTTGTACCTAGGATTGGCATACTGAAACTAAAACAGTATGATGTTTTCTTTCTGCATATGTTATCAATATCAAAGAGTTCAACCCATTCTTCTTTGCCCTATACTGAAAAGCTATCCACAGTTTGGTCAAATAAATTGAAGCTCTGGTAGAAAATTGGTGTAATTAAAAACTAAGAAGGAAATTTATACTTGAGAATTTCCTTAGAAGACATTTTCTTTCAAATGACATTGAGTTCCTGCAGGACAAGGAGAAGATACACAGCTGCAAGAAGGTTAAGAGAGATGCCCTGTTAAACGCTAAGTTTAAAAAACAGCTACTTAACAAGTGCTAATTAATGTAAGAGATAAAAGAAATGAAATAATTTAGTACTGAGATCACCTAATGCATCAGTATCATTGACTGGCATATTTAAAATAACACGGTGGGTAATGTAGTAAAATGGTCTAAGAATATATAACTACTTTTTTTTTAACATTAGTAGAAATAACAAACTTCGAGGTATAGAAGGACCAATTCTCTTAAAGCTCACAGTAACGCCAGCAGAGTTGCATCATTTTGGATCTGTTCTGAGCCAAAAGTCCCAATTTTAGAATCGATGCCTACTCCAGAAGTGATTATCTTTTCCTCTATGTTCATCCGTGTAGCTTTTCCTAGCCCAGGTTGCAAAACACTTTTTAACCATGCTATCATAATTCCTGGGTGTCAATTTTCTATACAAAATGTTCCTAGTAAAAGGTACATTTTGTGATAGCAATTTCCATCCAGTTATTCAAATAATTGGAATTTAATTGAGTTACAGTCGGCAGAAAGTGGCATTGATTGATAATGGAAGTGCGAGGTTGATGGATCTAGGTTAACAGACTGTAATTTTATTTATTTTATTGAAAGAAGGCTGATTGCAATCAGAATGCAAATGTTAAATAATGTAAATAATATATGCTTTTGGAAATGCATAAAAGGTACGATACTTTAGAGACTGGAGATACTGCACATTAAAAACCAACTTTTTAGAGTTTGGAATTTAATCTGGTATAAATATCTGCAAATCTTTTCTAGAAATAGCTCCCCAGCCTGTCGCTTCTAACACTTCTCCTGGTCTATTTCTGCAAATGGAATTTTGTAGAATTCAGATTAACTGGTACCTTCTGTGAGTTACGTTTGTGATGTATTGCATATCCTTAGGAATATAAATACCAGAATTACACTTTTCATTTCAGTAAACAGTTTCATCTCTGGCTCCAAAAGTACTCAACTAGTTGAAGTGTAGATACTGTGTATTCATCCCAAATATATTCATACAGATTTCCAAACACATGGAAAAGGAGCTTTGGGTATTTATTTTTGCCTGAAGGGGCTCATGGGTATATTTTTAGACTTGGTTATTCCTCTGAGGTGTCCCCATCTCCAGGGTGCATATGCCTTCACTTGGCCACATGCAGAGTCTTACTGCATAGTGCAAGGAGCTTTCTGGCCAAGTTTCGCTCAGCTTCAGTGAGCTTTGGCATTGGTCCACTCTTTCACCATGTTCACATATCCCTTGGCTGCTGGGTCTCCTCCAGTGACCCCTTCCCTCATGGAGATGGGACTCCCTGTCTCAAACCCTTTGGTGCCTGTGAGTTCTGACCTTCTGGATGTCCCCCACACTTAATGGGGTCTGGGTCCGCTTGCTAACGACCGTGACAGAAATAAGCACACGGGCAGGAGCACTGTAAGATACTAAAACCAATAGGTCTTGGCCTTAGCCAATTCTAGAGCTGGATTTAGGCAAAGTGAAAAGTATCTTCACTCCATTCCTTGTGCCGCTCTTCCTACTGGTCTTGACTTTGCCTTGAGCTGAGCTGGGAGGGCAGGACGTGTCTGTCTCTGGCCCCTTTATGCCCTCCCTAGAGCAGGGCTGCAGTGGTCAAATGTTACTGCCCGTGACGCCCGAGGACTTTGTGACCAAGGGAGATGCTTCCAGTGCTCTCTCCCTGGCACGCTGTGTCTGACCGAGTCTGTGCTGGGAAAACAGTTTCCTTTCACTCACTTTTTTAACAAACATGGGTGAAATATCCTCCTTTCTAAAACTGTCAGCTTACTGTCAGGTAACTCCCTGAGCAGTTTCCTCAAGTGACTAAAATCCCTCCTGAAGGTATTAGCTGTCTAGTTACCTCTGGCTGGAGCTCGGACTTAGAAAACTAAGAAATTTAGTTTTCTAGAAAATTTTAAAAGCCCATTTTTTTCCTAAAGGGGAAGAGAAAGGAGATGCTATAATTAACTCTTTCTGCTACTGGTCATTGAAATTTTTATCTAACTGGAAGCAGGGGGGGAATCAGCTGCTGCGTCTCTCTCCCCAACATCTGAAGAAACTGGAACTGCAGTGTGTGGCTGCATGGCAGGCTCAAGGGCTTTGCAGCTAAAAGGAAGCTGACAGAGGATTTCTCAGAGCACTTCCTTCTGCAACATTGTTGTAAAACTAAAACATGTGAACTTGATGTTTCTGTCCATTTTTGGAATCCCAGAAAGGAACTAGAGTGTAGACTCTGAAAGTATGTGGGATGGACAAGTGACAAACTCACCCTTATGGAGGGTGTGCTAGGTGAAAGAGGAATATTGCAGGTTTGGAGGGCAGCAAGATTCACAGGCTGTATGGAGGTCTATTTTTCCCCAACAAATATTTAAACATTCTGAGTTTCCAGCCTGGGTTTCATAGCTCCTGGATAGTAGAAGCGTAAGAAGAGAGAAGCTTGCATGATAGCTCCTTGTCGTTGTCTTTTGCTTGTGATAAGGTGCAAGTTTGCTGGCACCTTCCTTAGGAATGTGAAGGGCCTTTGGCAGCGCTTGCAAGCGCTCTGGTTTTGGCAGATGTTTCTTTCCCCGTGTATGAGCTTTGTGACCAATTATAACTTACACTGCCTTGTACCACAGTGTATTCGTGCAGTTCATTCTGCTGCAGCCATAAATGATATTACAGCTCAAATGATCGCACACGCTACATAAAAGAGAGAATTCTTATACATAATTTATTAGGCTGAGATTTCTCTAGTAAGCCATTTTAGCCTGGATAGAGATTAAATGACTAATTCTGAATGCTTTGGAGTATCATGCTAGAAAGTGCAAGTAGCTTTTCCAGAAACTGAAATTTGTGTCCTGGAATAAAAGAAGGAATGCAGAAGGATGTAGATGTTTTATTTGGGATTTTGTAAGACTAAAAAAAAATGGCAAAGAACACTCCGCATTTTTACAAAGCAAACATGATTTAGTGATTTAAAGCCAAAGCTCCTAGTCAGAACATATTTCTTGAGAGAGCAGTGATTGCAGCAGAGTAGTTTGTCTCTCTGCCTGTGTAAGATTGCTTGCCTTTGTACACGTAGCGGTGTGATTATTCTACGCCATTCCAACTATGCCAGTGGACAAAGCTCCCACCACCTCTTTCTAAAAGCAATTTTAAAATATAATTGTGCTTTCCTCTTCAGCATTAGCTTCACCTTTCTTCTTTTTATACTGCAGCTAGAGAGAGAGAACCTCTCTCAGATCAAACCTTTCAGATAGGAGTGCTTCGAGCCTTGATTTTAAGTCTCACGGGAGTTAGCAGCAGGTTGTTTTCAGAGAGGCAGTCCATGGCCTTGTATTCTGCCTTTCCACATGACAAGTTTTCCAATTCTTTTTTGTGATATAGGTTCAAAATGGTATGCCAGAATTCTTTCTGATATGGAAGGCTGAGTTGCTGGAATATTTTAGCAAAGCTCTCTTAAAATGAGAAGAGCGAAAAGTTTTAATTTTAATTGGCCCATTTGATGATGGATTTCATAGTGGTCAAACTGGCAGCCTGCTGCTTTCTCCTGCATTTGTACTCACCAAAACAATCCTGCAAGTCTTGTGGGAAGAGGAGTTTGATGGTTGACTGGCATGTGTCCTGTAGCACTGAAGACCCAGGACACTGGGTATGGCTGAGGCATCTGGGTGGGTCTGTGGTTATGCCGTATTCACTGGCCAGGAGGCAAAGTGGTTATTTTCCAAAAAACCTTCCAAATGTAAATAAACACTTAAGTACTCAAATCTGCTCTTTCCAATGCTGCCTTTTAAAAGCTGTTCAGGTAGTTGAACGTTCTTATATTCCCTGTTTCTCCATTCCAATCTAAGCAAAATGTATTTTACTCAGTTTCCTCATTGGTAGATTCCATATTGCATTTTTGCATCTTTTTTCTGGCCTTGGACAATTGATTTTATCTGTCTCTAGCAGTTAACTGTTTATCTGGCTCACAGATCTTTGTGCAAATTGTCTTTAGACCCTGGACTGAAAGTGCTCTGAGGCATGTTGCATGGTTTAGGTTTGCATGTTAGGTTTGTATGTCTGGATAATTTAGGTGATGTGACTATCAATGACTTGAAACCCCAAGCTCTGAGGAGGATGTGCCCTTGGATTTTTTCCTTCTCCACTTCTGCAGCTTGTTGGACCCCTTCAGGTAAAGCCTTAATACCCAGACTTGGAAAGGATTTGACCAGCTGCAAGCATTTAACATTCATATTTCTACAGTGATTCTGAGTGTTCAGCTGAGAGTAACTCTGTTACCTTTCAGAGACATCCTCTTAAAGCTTAGTTTCCAAAACTTTGAAGTTATTTCTGTTCTGTTTCAGTCTATACGGCCCTGGTCCTTAGGGTCCTGTGCTTATACAGAGGAAGACCTGGTTACAGACAAGTACTTTACATAGTGGGGCTGAATATGTACAATAGAAGACAGAATTAACTAGGAGGTTCTAAGACAATGTGGTGGGTGGACCTTGGTTTGCTGTCAGGTGCCCACCAAGCCACTCTATCGTTTCCCCTTCTCAACAGGACAGGGGGAGAAAAACAAGATGAAAATCTCATGGGTCAAGATAAGGACGAGGAGAGCACTTACCAATTACTGTCACGGGCAAAATAAACTTGACTTAGGGTAATTAATTTAATTTATTAACAATTAATCAGAGTAGGATAATGACAAATAAGAAGGGCGGTAGGGGGACAACCTGCATCACCATGGGCTGCAGGGGAATCTCTGCTTCAGCACTTGGAGGACCTCTTCCCACTCCTTCACTGATCTTGGTGTTTGCATAGTTGTTTCTCTCACATATTCTCACTTTTCTCTCTGTGCTCTGTTGTGTAGTGTTTTTTACGCTTTCTTAAATGTGTTATCACAGAGGCGCTACTAACATCTCTGATTGGCTCAGCTTTGGCCAGTGGTGGGCCCGTCTTGGAGCTGACTAGAACAAGCTCTGTCCAAAATGGGGACAGCTTCTGGTGTCTTCTCACAGAAGCCACCCCTGCAGCCCCTCTGCTACCAAATCCTTGCCACCTAAACCCAATACAGACAACAAAACTATTGCTTGTGTTAGTACATTTTCATGTAAATTTCATGTACATTTACATTTTCATGTAAATTTTAGCTGTAACTTGGATTGATCTATGTGGTTAAGTGGCAGAATGCTTCTTTAAAATACTCTTAAATGACTAATCCCTTCTAAACTGATTTGATTAATTCATCACTTGTTTGAGATGCCTTCTACTATGAATAATGAGCAATTTGACATACATTTAGATGCTATAGTATAATGTTTGTACAATTGTTATAAAGAAATAACTTACTATACCATATGAAAAAGATGTGTATTTCTGCAAAGGAATATGAAGTTGTTGAAATTCTGATAGGTGTTTCACTAGTAAATCTTATTAAAAGTAACCTAGGGATCAATGCATATTAATAACCATCAATAAAATAAATTGATGGATGAGCTGGTAAGAGGGAATTTTGAATTACAATTCAACTTAAAATAGAAGAATATGATCCTTTTACAGAGCTGATACTAAAACCATAATTGCCTTGAAGTATCTTCAGTAA
The DNA here is from genome assembly GCA_033628505.1 of Tringa tobata. Lineage (NCBI taxonomy): Eukaryota > Metazoa > Chordata > Aves > Charadriiformes > Scolopacidae > Tringa > Tringa tobata. The sequence continues at coordinate 8,492,635 of JAHREE010000287.1, read as the reverse complement.
GAGAATATTTCCTGTTCTCTGCTATTGTAGATTTATAGGTTTTCCCACACTGGGCACTAGAGTCACTAAATACTTAACGATGATTTGCTTTCTGATAACTGAATTAGAAATTAAATTTGTACAAACTGAATTTATAAAATTAGAATTTTAGCTGTTTCCCAATGTGTTTTCTAAGTATGGAAAACGATGTCAATGTTGTATCAATGAAAGACATTCCAATTATATGTCAGTACTTGGAAAAAAAGTGTGGTAAATGCAACAAGTTCTGGTCGACTTGAAATTAAGGTTAAGCACTTCATTCATTAATCCAGAAACGGGATTTGATATTTTTTTTGTTTTATCACAATTTGAGTAGATGCACTTGAATTGGTTTTGAAAGGGTTTTTCTCTCAATGACCCGTAAAATACTCAGCCTTAAATATAAAGGAAAAAAATTCTGACCTTTTCAGAATCTGTAGTATTCATAAACTCTTCCCATATATGGTAAAGCTATTCTGAGTAGATGAAAAATACAGTTTACAAGGTTGATGGTAAATTAAAATAAAATTTGCTTTCAAACTATTTTAATCCTAAAAAAAAAAAAACAAAACCAAACCAAAGAAAAGACACATTTGGCTTTTGTGAAGATATTTTCACACAAGTAATAGAAAGTTAGCATTTTAAAAAGGGTTTTTTATCATGCACAACCACCTACACCAGCTTGTTTATCCCAACAGAAGAAAATGGATTACTTTGATTTTTACCCTCCTTCACCCACATAGACTAAAGCATAAAAATAATTTTAATATAGATAAAGGTTACTCAGCATGTATGAGGATTCCCCAGAATAGCTCCCCTAAGCCTTTTCAAAATGGAAAATGAATTTCCTAGGAACTAGGGAAATTCTAAATGTTGGCCTACCACCAGGAACAGAAGATGGTAATCCAAAAGACAGTGTAATGGCTCTTCCACAGTCTGGGAATCTGGTCTTCCTTGTGAAAATAGTGAAATGTTCACTAGCATTTTTACAGTAAGAAGGATCAGTCCTTAGTTTAAACTCATGTTTTTTTTACTATTGTGTTGACTTAGATGAATAGAAGTGTGATACAGATGCACAAGGGAGGCTGAACAGCAGTCTGTCTGTGTAGCGTGGTTGATGGCTGGACTAGATGATCTTTAAGGTCCCTTCCAACCTAGACGATTCTATGATTCTATGATTCTCATTTTCACTATGTGCATGGCACACTGCCACCTGCTCACAGCTAAGTGTACTGAGGTGCCTTAGTCAGCTTTTGGACCACGCTGGTAAAGAGGAAGGGGGTGTTCCATGGGAATTCAAAGAGCTCCTACCCTTTCTCCAAAGATAGAAGTCTGTCTTCTACTGGTTGCCATGACTGAGTGGCCAGAGTTTCAAAATCTCTCTGTATTTCTAATTTATAAAACAAAATATATTTCTTATTGGTACCTGTCATCCCTCCGTGTGTACAAGTGTATATACATGTATAATGACTGACATACTGCTGAATCGCTCAAGTAATTCTAATATTATGCACTTTTTCTAATATATGGATACTGTTGCCCAGGCTTTTTTTCCTGTATGCCCCATGCTATCATATATTATAATTGAACTACATTATGTCAATGGCTTGCTACCGCTGTGCCCTGCTAATTGTATTTTCTGATATACCCTCGTGCTTCACACACAGTGGAGCATTACTGACCAAGCAAAATGCAGAACAGTAACTGAATACCCTCCTGTATAATTTTTTTACAAAAATTAATTTTTTTCTGGTGCCTGTGGTCTGGGAAGCAGCTGACTCTAGGACAAACTTACTAAAAGGATGTGATTTCCTGGCATAACAGCTTTCGTCTGGTCTTCTCTAAGGTCACTAAAAGCCAAACTCATAGGACTGTGAATCCAAAAACTAGCCCATCCAAGGCACTTGGTGACAGAGAGAGAATGTAGATAGCTGTGCAAAATGTTGTTACAGTGGCAAACATTCTTGAGCAATCAAACTTTATATTTTAAGTTCTGAGATTGTTCCTTTCGTCAGCTCTCCAATGAAAGCTGAAAAAAGTCCCCTACAAAAAACAAGAATAAAATTCTGGACATTACTCCTAGTGTTGCATAGAGACTTTACGATCCCTGCTGCAGACCAAATCCTACCTACAGGTCCTCTGTTTTCTTGCTTAAATGATACTACATGTTTATACAACTGATGTTTTTCCCGTATCCGTCCTTGAAAATCAGCCTTCTAGTTGCCTTTGAACAATTATCTTCCTGGGGGGGTGGACAAGCCAGGAGTGTGCCACATTCCTTAGCCTCAAGCCTTCTGCAAGAGTGTCATAGAGGTAATGTGGTGTCTGATGTCAACCTGCTTTACAGGCTGCTGCCCATTCCAGTGTGACATTGGAGTGTTTGACTGCTGAACGTGAAGTGGAGTAACTACTAGGTGTGGCCTTGTGAAAGTTTTTGCATCTGAAATCCAGTAAGCTTTACCATCATGGGAATGAACCAATTGCAAACAAAACTCGATAGGGCACCTTGCCAATCACCTGTGATGACTGTAGCTACCGGCTGTTGCCACAAGCCAAGTGCTAAGGAGGGTGTTGTGTTGGGGTGTGGCTCGGCATAAGAACTTACTGAAATACTTTGAAAGTAGGATCATGAGTCAGCCCCTCATTATTTGGTATTATTTTTGCAGCAGGCAACTGGGTTGTTCCTCAAGCTGTGAATGATTCCTTCCTCAAAAGGAAGTGCATTATCATGTCAAACACCTGTTTGGATTCAGCTTTTCAAACAGAAGTGTGGTACCTGACACTGACGAAAAATATTAAAGCCCAATGCAAATGAATGTACTAAGTGTTTTTAGAGTAATTTTTCTGAATTAGTGAACTGCAGAGGGGACTTACACTCAGCTACACTTTAAAACACTGTCAGTATTCTCCATCTTGCTGTCACTTTTTTAATGTTCCCTTTCATTTCCTCTTTCTACCTATTACATTCCAAAATGAGATGTGAACTTCAGCATCTTGTGTAAGGGCACTTATATACGGACAGAGTACGGTACTATCTCCTTCAGCTGAAGCAGGATCATACAGTGGTAGACTACTCTGAGTATACTCAGTGTCCCAAAATGCTGTCCATATTGGACTTGGAATAGCGCTATCCACAAACAACTGTGCAGCTGGACATGAAGTGATCTTAATTAATCACGGGTCCAAATCCATTGCCCCTGTATGCAGCTGTGAGACTGCATAATGCTTTCACCAGATTTTTATCAGGAGCTAAGTCTGCTGAATCCATTTTTAATTAGTACAGCTTTATGAATGTGAAAATCTGACACCCAATTAAAGTAATATTTGAGACTTGAATATTATGTGCTTTTGTTACCATATACTTAGGTGTTTCTCCTTTCTGTCACCATCTTCTCAGGGCTTTTCCAAATACAGAAAGGAAAATGCTCAACACATGCTTTGTTCCAAGTCTTGTGACTTCGGCAAACCCCATGTATGTCAGGTCCCCAGGAATCATGCAGCCAGCCCAACATGGGCTTTTCTTGCAATTCATCCAAAGGTACTATGCCTTCATCTTAAAGTTTCGGAAGATGTGCTTCCACCATCTGACAAACTTCATGCCTGGTCATTTCTCCCATATGCTCTGTAATAAATATACCACAAAACAAAATAATTTTGTGATTCATTTACACAGCTGACACTAGAGAATCCAAGAAAATTTCTGCCAAAATAATTTTGTAACACATTGAATTATTTACTTTGTAAACTGTCATAAGTATTGTCTTTGTGTGAAAATGCAGAATTACATTCCCTTTTTGGAAATCTTTTTCCTTTATTCTTAAGAAAAAACAACCCAAAGCCCAAACAAAAAAACCCACAAAAATCTCAGGACATTACTATTTAAGAGAGCTAATTATCTACCCAGATTGACCAGAATAGATAAATCTGTGTCTCTGGTCTTCAAGATTGATGCCTGATTTTTTTTATACAAAATTTGAATACATCATGTAAACTCAAGCATTCTTTGCACTATTGCAGAAGTGAGGCACGTTACAGTCTTCCTCTAAGTAAGAGGGCGGGCAATTTTAAATTTTTTTTACGAGGTTTCACTGTTACTTCACAGTAATAGGAAAGATGTTGTTTATGGCCAGTTATTATCTTGATTAACAAAAACAAAATTGCTGTTGACTTCCAACACATACATCATCAGATGATTTAGGCTAGAAATGAAATATGAAGATGCTGTAACCTTTGCTCATCTTAAGACACAAAGCAATAGCAGAGGAAGAAAATAGCGTTAGCCGTAACAAATGGCTAATGGCTTTGCTATTAGAACTTTGATGTAGTCTAGAAACATATTATTAGTCCTTGATTTCCCTTGCCTGCATTTTTCAAATTGCTTAAGCAACAAGTCTTGTAGGAGTGAAAGTTGTATCAGGTAGTCCAGTGTCTTACATGCTTCCAGTGATTATCCTGCCCTTTCTGAAAGAGGGCATTCATGTTGACTCCAATGACAGACGCACTGGAGTAAGTGGAAGAAGTAATAATGAAGAGTTTTTATTTGGGATGCCATTTGGGAGCAGTTCTATCCTTTAACAGAAAAGCATTATGGTGTTCTTTGTCGGTTACATTCAAAACTGTAATTTGGTTTTGACAATCAAGACAGTTAATAAATGTCCTTCATCATTCATACCCAAACCATGCTGTAACAGATGCAGCCATGAAGGGAGTTTGAAAAGCTTGTGGCTTCTGGTTTGTAATATATCCTAGAAATTTATGACAGTTTTTCTAAATTTGTTATTGCTCTGTTAGTTTTATGATATCTAGCATATTTGTTAGTGATATGAAGGCATAACTTCAGAAATACTGAGAAAGTATTTCTTATTGTGCTCTCTGAAAATCTGTCATTCAATATTGCATATTGCTTGGTTCACCACATTTTCCAATCAGCAAGATTTTCCAAACCCCATCATTGTCACTACAGAGCTTTTCAAAAAGGTGTAGTTTATAGAATAAGTCTGCTGCCAGACTACCTTTAATAATATTGTCATTTTCTTGCATGTTGGAATTTCCTTACTGAACATTTTATACAATGGAGCTCTTCATCCAAAGATCTCATGTGAAGTTTTATTTCTTTATTTTTCATAAGATTTTGGATAATTTCATGTCCTTATGTGAAGGGAAGATCAAATGTGGAGGATTAAGTGACTTGATGAATTGTACAGTGTCTCTGAGTGATGGTGAGGACCAGAACCAGGATTTTCTAGCCATATACTTGTACGCAGCGTTGAAGAGCTTTGAAGGTCTGCAGCGTGTAGCGTAACATGTTGAATTATGCCACGTGTAGTGGAAGAGTAGACTCGAATTTTGTGCTGCAGTCTTGTAAAAGGCCTTTGTGTCTGCTCTCTGTCTGAAAAACAAGCCACCCGATGAATAATAAGTATTTAATAGTACATACAAAGTGTGCTAAAGGAAGCATATGAGTGAGCAAAAACAGGTGGCCAAGAGAGACTGGAAAAATGGTACTTGGAACACAAGCTTGTCCCTCTTCCCCTGTTGAATACTGCATGTACAAAGAGAGCCTCTCATTAAATAAGCAAGTTAAACAGAGAAAGAGGCAGGAGAGAAAAAGAGTGGAGCATCTGCTATCTCTCCATGGAGAAGGGTGGAAAAACATGGATGAATGGAGCAGCTGGTGGTGTGTGATCCACAAAGCTATAGGACAGCAGTAGGTGACTGGGAAAAGAGTCAGCTCATTCTCTTCCAATGTTTTCCTGGACCAGGTGGACACAGTGAAAGCAATAAAGGGCAACATCAAATTGTCTTATTCATCAACTTTTCCCCTAGCTGGCCACCAAAGAAACCCTTCTGATTGCACCATTTGACAGCCTATCTGCCACTCCTTCCTGCCAACAGAAGTTGCAATACAGCAACATCTATTCTCTCATAATCCCTGAGGAATATTATTAAAGCAGCCAACAGAAGATGAAGAAGTCAAGAGCACCTTCTAGTGACATTGCTGTACTTGAGGTGCTTTCTCAGCTATGTGATGACCTAATATCCAAAGGTTGCTCTACTACCCCAGTCTAACCCTACCAACACAGTGCCTTCGAGAAAGTCTGATGTGAGACCACAGTGGTGCAGGCTGCATCATGTCTCACTGCTACTATGGAGTGTCCTAGAACCAGGAGTACCCCACACACTTCTTCAAAAGCTGTGCAAATGGATAAGGAACCCACCTCTCCCACTGGAAAGTTTGTGGTGCTTGGCGTGTGCCATGGTGATCATCAAAAGCAGTCTTAATTTACTCTTAATTGGTATTTCCAAATGGTGCATGATTGATCCTGCTGCTCCTCCCATGTGAACACGAGTGATGAAGCTGCTTTAAGGACCAGAAGAGATATGTAACACTCGCATCCTGCAGCCCTCCCACCTTAGAGAAACAACATGTGATCACGCTGGAGGCTGCTGCTCCACAGTTGCTGGATGAGTGCCGAATATGTGTTTGTCAGACTACCCAGACTCCCTTAGCAACCGCGTGCGGGATGTGCTGAGCCAGTCTCATCACACCACACTGCCTGCCCCTGCCCTGGGTACGTCTCCAGGTCATGTTTTCCCTTGAGATTCACTCTGTTTTGCTCTGTTCTACCAACCAGCAGGTGAGCCCCAGGCCTTCTGAGTAGCCTTTGAAGGTGACCTGGGCCAGCTGTGTCCATTCAGACAGATGGTACATCTCATGCTCTGTGAGTCCTGTCATATTGCTGAGTTGTGAGAGCACCTTCTCAGGAGAAGAGAGCCCAGAGCTCCAGGAAGGGGAGTTCTGCCCTCATGTGAGCAGACAGGTCTGCTTGGACAAGCACCTAGATGTCAGTGGTGGTTGGCTTTTCAGCTACAGCCCTGATCGGCCTTTGGAAGGCAAATGAGGAAGGCTGGTCTCTCTCTCACAGATCTGAATCTCTCCTAGTTCTGATTTCTTTCTCACCTTGCCTGAAGAGATGCTGGCAGGTAGCAGAGCTAGGCAGGACCCCTGCCGTATGACTGGTTTGTCTTATGGGAGTGTACATGCTGTGGACTAAATTGGCTTAGCTGCAAAGGATGGTGGTATCTATGGCAATAGGTGCCCTCTCAGGAATGCATGGAAGACATGCTGGAGCCTGCTGGAGATACCAGGTTCGCAGCAGCAGAGAAGGCAACATTCATGCTCCAGCCTGGGGCCATCTTCCATATGCAGTACTCAGGAGGTCAGTGTGACACTGAATATTGTTAATTTTACTGTAGGAGTCTCAACGTTAATTGATCTGGAAGAAAATAAGCTTTTTTAAAAGGGTTACTGTTCTTCTGAGCTATTCGGAGGTTGGTGTTCAAACTGTTCAAGGCATGAACTGTAACTTTGAAATCCTGCACAGTTCAGTGCAGGGTATTTTGTGGTTCATGGAATTATTCAACAGATAACTAGGAATAATTCTTAAGGTTGGAAGCCTCCATTTCAGGATCTGACCTCAGTGGAGAACACTTCTATTGAAGAACTTCTGATCCTTCTTTAACCAGAGGTTTCTTGTCCCCTTATTTTTGTACGTGTTGAAGCAACTCTTTGCATGGTCAGTAAGGCAAGGGTGAGAAGATAGGAGTAGGGTGGAAAGAAGTCATTTAATAATAATAATAATCTTAACAATTTACTTTTGTAACAGATGCAGTGTGAAGGTAGCTAATGTTAGTTTCTACTGGGCTATTGCTGGATCTGTGGCACTTTTGTTCCCATATGCTTATCTTAGGCCATTCTAATCATCATTGCTTTAGAAAGCTTCCCATTCTCTTTTTCCTTTAGGGTATAGATATTGTAACCTGCGTTTAATGCAGAAAGAGAGTGAACAAGAAAATATTTCAGAAAGACTTTCTTAAATAACATCATGTTAATTGGTAAAGATTGTTTTGTAATACAAATATTCTTTGTTTACTATTAAAAAGCTTCAATTGCCTTTAGACATCCTAAGTGATTTAGAGAAACAGACAAATGATTTAATTTTGATTTTGTTTTATACTCCAATGAAGCAAACAACAGATTTGGAACAAGCTGCTTGCTAGACCTTGGAAATTAAATGGCTCTTTTTATTGGGCACTGGTAAAGTGTCTCTGCCTTTCCTGATGGCAGACAAGCCTGAAATACATTGACTCATGCTTGTTAGGGTTCCATCAAGCTCCTTTTATTTCCTTGATTATGATTCTAGTGCTGCCGCCCAGGCAGGAGCTCCCGCTTTGATTTCCCTTGAAACTGGTACTTTCCAGAGAACATCTCCCCCCTGCAACCTGGAGTGAGTTACATTGTGAGAGCTACGACTTGTCTCTAGAAAGCTATTTAATACAGAGCACTGAAGCTTTTTCTTACCCCCTTTCAGGGGGGATCTCTCTGCATGCAGTATTAGGCGAGATTGGAGCAGGGTCTTTGGAAGACAATAGTCTAATTCTAACTTATAAATCTAACTGTTTTGATAAGGCCGTTGTTGAAATCAATGTTTTAATGACTGAATGTGATACTTTGAAGCGCTCTTGTTGATGTCATTCTTGGTTCTTAGTAAGTTTTCTCAGATCTCCAGGCCTGTAGTCAGCAGCTTTTCACAGAAGCGTGGGAGCTTCAGGTGAGTGAACCACTAACCTGAGTACCTTGAGTAATCATGAGTGCTTCTTATCTGGCTTGCTTAACTCACTCTAATGTTTAAAGGCAGGCTTCTTGCCTGCGTGACACTTTTTCAGGCTCTAAAAGTGCTATTAATAACCTGTTTTCACTGAATTAGTTTTAGCTCTTGTACTTGTATATCTTTATACTCTTGTACAATTAAAATAGCAATAGTATATTTACCTTTTTTTTTTTCTTTAACTTTAGTTCTATTCAGGTTTACACAGGCTCTCATTCTGCCTTTGTCGCCATGTTATCCCAGTGTCTTCTGGTGAGACATAAAGCAAAAACACTAACATCTCAACATTCGCCATATGTAGTTTATTCTTTCCTATCTCTTTTCCTTGGAGAAGTAAATGTATGTTTGGTATTCTGATTTATTTTGGTAGGGTTTCTTAGTTTGTCTGAGTTAAAGAAAGTGGAGTCTATGCACCAAGAACAACAAATTGTAATAGCTTCTTAAAAGCAAGGTGAAGTAGAGCCCCATCTAATATTATACATAATTACATTTTCTTGATGAGATGCATCTTGCGGACTATGGTTATTTTCCCTAAGAGTGAAGGGCTAAAAGGTCTGGAATCACTTTTGTCTTTTAAAAGACAAACTATGTTTGCTCTATTAAATGTTTCAAGAGTGTTACAAATACAACTATGTAAAGATCAGCAGACAACACAGTGGCAATCCAATGAGTTTTCTTGTTTTATCCAATCTTGATGTTTCACAGGACATATTATTTGATATTTCTCTTGATTTTGCAAAATTTGAGTGACATCCCAGACTGCTAAATTTAACTATGTTCTTCCTATTAATGTGGCTTAAGACAAAAAAGAAAAAAATGTATTTTCTGGCATGAGAAGGTTAATTGTTGGACGGTCTCTTTAGTTACTAGTGAAAAAATAAAACTGTTACTTCTCCCAAAGTTGCAGTTTTTGAAGATCCAGTTGTCTCAATTGCTATATCTTGGTAATGAACAGAGCACTGCCAAAATACGTGGGGCTTTTTAACTGATGTGCTTATAACTTCCCTCTTTTTTGCTCTGACTCACATCTTGGATGTTAAATTGTGTAACCTGCCAGCCAGTTGCCTGCTATGAAAAATGTTGTAGCTGCAGGGATTATTATTAAGTATGTCTAATAATTTTCATATTTTAGTGATCTATTTTTGGATCATTATACAACCCACTACTCAGTGGGACTAGACAGAAAGGGATAGAGCAGTATTGGATACTGATAAATATAAACCATTTTGTGTGCTCAGCCAAGCAGTGGGGGTCCTGTGGGCACAGGTGGTCTGTTTAAAGCTGTCTTGTTTTGTAGCAAGTTGCCATGGTCTCCCCCCAAATACAAAGCCATTTCCTCCCACTTAAACCCCTAGGCACTGGGGACAGAAAGGCTTTTAGCAGCTGCTGTATAGCTATTGGCAGGGCTCACCTGCTATCAGGTAGACATGCCCCTAAACATAAAACACATGTATTTATGTTTGTGCGTGTAGTAGAGAAGGATTTAAGTGCAATTCAAAACAGTGTTAATACATGCTGGAAACTGCATAGTAAATCACCATATGTTCCAGAGGAAATGCCAAACAAAGTCATGATCGCTTTATATGTGCACAGCTGACTGGCAAGCATAAAGGCAGACTCATGATGGGGGATGCCATCATATGCTTTTCTTCTTCTTTGCTATATTGGAGCATGATTAGAGCCCATCTGCTTCTCTTAGTGCTGGGGAAGGGTAGGAAAACATTCAGCCCAAAGTTTTGCTGCTGAAGCATACACACCGGGAAAAAGGAAGCTAAACGCAAGGAGCTCTCTCACAAGTGTTTGTTTTCCATTTCTTTTGAAGTACAGAATTTTTAAAATTGCCTTGAAATTCTCTTTCTTCTGCAACTCATGCTGCTCTGGCTTTACATTCGTATTGTGACAGCCTGGCATTTGCTAGCTGTAGTTCGTGGACCAGGCAGGTCTGGGAACAAACCTCAGCCCTGCGTGCCAGATGGGCATAGGCTGGCTAATACAATTGGGGAGGGGGCAGTAAGCGCCTCTGTTCTTTTTACCTGTGCCAGCACAGAGCATTTAATGCCTCACTAAAGCCCTAAGTGCAGGTGTAAGAGTGGTGGTATTTGCTGACGTGTTTGGCAATCTGTTTGGTTTGCATTTTTTTCAAGCTCTTTAAGGATACTTGAAATATCTGATAGAAAGTCATAGAAAAGACTAATGACGACTTCTTTTTGTATTTTTTTTTTTTTAATTAAAGCCGAATTATTTTAACTACAGTAATTTAGCTTTCTTCAAACTAGACACCTATGTGGACTGAAATCGTTGTACAACGATAACGTTGAGTGCTGTGACACCTACTGGTCGAGCTGAGCTGAACAAGGGAAAGCCCGTGGGTACTGGCTCTTTCCTCTTACTAATGATAATTCCAGGTAATGACTTTGGCTCTTGGGGCAAACACAGCAGGGATGGTGTCTCTTGGAATGACAGACAAGTCTTCTTTTAATCAATGTCCTGGTACTTGATGCATTAAAAAATTTAGATAACCACTTTTCTTTTTGCTTTTAACTTCTGTCCTTTCCATTCCTAGTAGCTCTTTAATCTTCACCCTCTTTGTTTTATCTGTCTTATCTTTATTCAAGTTTCTTTTTTTTATGACCCTTTAATAGTATTGGGAACTGCAAGGAAATCACTTTGAAGTCTTTTCTGAATTGCCTTCCTTCCCTAGAACAGTTCTTCTGCATTATCTGTGATCATTTCTTTAGTGCTGGAGACCTATTATCAGTCTTATTGCCCTGTTAGGCATTCCACTCTTCTGGGAAAGCCATTCATGCAACTCCTTCCATGAGATCTCATATCTAAGAAGGTTTTGTGAGTATTAAGAAAAATGGAGCTTCTCTGTATATATATAGAAATAAAGATGTTAGTAATTCACAATAAAAATCCAGCTTTGCATCTCCATTGAACAATGAAGAATGGATAAAATTTCATAACTGTAGGAAAATTTTCTGTATGCTTTTTCAGAGGGGTGGTTTTTCTGCACTCAAGTAGTGCTGCAATCTTCTAAAAATGCATTCTCCTGTGTGTCATTCTGGAACATACCATTAATCCCAAAAGTTACACAGAGGGCTTCTCAGGTTGTTCTTCCTTTGAGGCACTTCCTTTGAAATAAAATCTATAATCTAGAAGCTTGAGTAGCTTCAAGTAACTTAAAATTACATGAGGTGACTTAACCTGATCTAGCAGTTCTCAGTGGCTGAGAGTGGAGCAATTCCTGCTGTCTCCTTTTCCCTGTTTCTGGCTGCACACTTATTTTGTGTCTGGCAACTCTGATACTGGTCAGACCCCACTGCAGTCCTGTTCAGTTGATAACCTGGCAAAAAGTGAGAGGATTGGTTATGGGAACTCCAGCCTGATGAGCACCACTGGGTATCAGCAAGGGACAAGAGGTCACTGGGAAGCAAGATTGAGAAAGGAGCTGGAGTGGAAAGCAGCTTAGTGAGGTTTTGCCCTTTTTGGCAGCAACAAGCGGATAGATTCAATTGTTGTATGTAATTTTCCCTACAAAAAAAAAAAATAATTAGTCATCTCTTGCTGCCTTTTTCCCCTTCCCTGGTCTGCCAGCTCTTTGGAGTCTTGCTGTGAGCTGTGGGACATGCTGCTGTTCCTTCTTCCCCTCTATTTTCTCTGATTCTGGGTGGGTTCTGGAGTTACGTTTTCAGTGCAGGGTTTGCTCCCTGTCTAGAGCATTTGGCAATGCAACCAACATACCTTCTACAGTAATTAGAAATTTTGCATTGTGTCTCAGTCTGTAGTCTAATTAAGAATTAACTGAGATGAGTAAATAAGCTCAGGGTTGGAGAGGAAAGGATAGAATCTCTGTGAGACAGCTGAGTTGGTCAAAGCTGTGCCATCCAGAACAAGCTTATTTTGTTTTTCAACTTGAAGAGACCTGGTTCAGAACACAAAATACACCAGGGCTGGCTACTTACTTCTCTGACACCATTCCAACTCCAGAATTCATTTTTAAAAGTTGTTTTTGGGCAGCAATGTTAGTGCAAGGTGCTGAAAAGTTCCTACTTACCTGTGTCCTCACTGAGGGCTGAGGGCAGTGGCTGTGATGATGATATTTCATTATACCAATTCAGTAACAGTGAAATGTCCTTAGCAAATTGAGACCCTCAGACTTGCCTACTGCTGCCTGCAAAGAGCAGTCAATACGTCAAAGATACCGGTCTGAAGCAAAACAGGTTAAGGCAGATGATTCACAATTCCTGTTATAGTGATGGGGAATTAATCTCTCTGTCTGAAGAGTTGGAAGTTACAAAGGAGGTCAGTACCTTGTAGGATTTCCTAAGCCTGTCAAGGTACAGTCTCCCATAAAAGTTCCCTAACCTTACTAATAATTTTAATCTACATCTTTCTTGTTTTTGATCTCTTGACATTAAATGACTTGCCCAAGTTCACACAGGAAATCTGTGACTGACAGGACCTAAATCCAGATGGCCAGATTCCTAGACTAGGTCTTCAGGCAATTTCTGGGGCAGCTTCTTTGTAAGCTAGATCCTGAAAAAGAGCCTGTCAGTCAAGTGGCACTTCCAGCAAGCCATAATACCTCTTAGACTAGAAACCTACAAAATAAACCTGCATTTTGTAGCCATTTTTGCACAGTATTAGTGTGTCTTTTAGTGATACATCACTAAAAACTGTCATTTGAAATCTTGAATTATAGAAATCTCTGAGTCACTTTAGTTGCAATCCTATGCTTAGCTGGAGAACCTTATGCAGAGGCAATTGACCTTGACTTTATATATATCCACAGTGCCTAATTTGTGGTGATGTCATTTGTCTGATGGTAAAGTTGCAGAGAGTGAGGGACTGCAATTTAATTTCACTGTTGCCTCGTGCTGTTGTGGCAGTTTGACTTTGGCCTCGAGATGTAGCGGGGCACTGTGTCCTTTAGAGGTTTCTCTGTGCGCTGGCTGGAACTAGAGTCTGCTGCCAGGTTTGGGTACAGCTCAGACAGTGAGGCAGAGCTCTGTCACCCTAAAGGAGCTCCAAGCAACACAGTTCTGCTGTCTCCAGTGCAGCCACTATATTAAAATACTTTTTATTTCTGTTGAATTCTTGCTGTGAGATTGAGAATTAATTACCTGGAATAGGAGTTTCCAATCTGTGAATCTCCAAGGACAGCTTGGTTGGTGCTGTACCCAGCTGTGGCACTCAGTTTCCCCTCAGGAGCAGAGCAAGGGCTGGCTGAGCTTTTCCATAGTGAGCTTCATTCACCATCTTTCTTTGGGGTTTGAAAGTACCTATAGCCTCACTTACGATTACAGGCTCAGATACAGCATGCAGGAATGTGCTAGCGTCCCTCATGCCTTGGTGACTCTCCTCTCTGTTCACTTGTTCATTGAATCACAGACTGGCTGAGGGTGGAAGGGACTTCGGCAGGTCAGCTTTTCAACCACGCCATGGTCAAGGAAGGTGACCTAGAGCGGGTTGCTCAGGATCTTTTCATTATTCCTTAGTGACAGCCAGGAGCCCACAGCAAGTTCTCAAGTCACGTCCAAGAAGACAGACTTGGAACAGTTGGAACAGACTGCACAGGAGTCCCTCGCTGGCTGCAGCCCATTGCAGTTTCCCACTTTCCAGGGACCCCACGGCACATGTAGTCCTCTCTGCCCTGAGAATGAGCTGTGGGACCCAGGGTGCTGATGAGATGGGGGCGCTCAGCGGACATGCCTCCAGCTCACAGTGTGAGGAGGTAGGCAGCTTCTCCTCACACTAAGTCTCCTTCATGGCATGGTCTCTGCAGAGTGGCATGGTCTCTGCAGAGCTCCAATGAAGAGTTTGTCAGCATGCCTGCTAAATGTTTGCAATCAGTAAATGGCAGTTGTTAGGCTTACATGCGCCCCATGTACTCAACGTCACAGGCACCAAAAATAGAACTGTGATTTTCTTTCTAACCCTGTGCGTCAGCCTGAATAGTAAGAGATTCTGCGCCTTTGTGTTGGATTCTTCTTTTGCGTTACTGTAAAGATATCTGATTGAATACAAAGTATTGCTTATATCAAAAATCACAATGGGATGCTCTTGCTATCTGTTATTCTTACGTTGAGCCTCTCTTTTTTTTGTATTGCAAATACAAAACAATCTCTTGTTTAAATTTTGTGCCTGTTGCAGCATCTTTCTGCTTTCCTCTCAGATCTTTGTGTGGTGGCAGTGCATTGCCTATAAACAATGAAGTAAGGAAGGATTTTGAGACAGTCTGGGAGATTGTACATGGCTTTTGGGGTCGTATGTTTTCTTAATAAGAATTAATAGACCTATGAACTGTTAAAAATGAATAAATCTTACCTCTTTCTGGCTTCTGCTCATGTACAGAAAGAACAGGGCTGGAGTAAACTCCAGAGAGCTTGCAGGGACGTATGCTGCTTACTTCTAGCTCTTGTCTAGGGTTTGTATCATCTTATTAGAATGTCAAGATTACAAAACAACATGATAGGAGCAATTTCACATGTTAAGATAAAGTCTGTTATGTCTAAATCCCTAGACTTTGGGTTACTTTCTCTTTCTTTCCTTACTGACACTCTGGATTTTTTAATTTACACCGTGGCTCAAACGGAAGTCTCTGCTTTTTATGTTAGTTACCTTTTTAAAAAGCTTTTAACAAGTTCTTAGGAAATATGTACCCTTCCTTAATAAGTCCAAAGTATATTATCAGTCTACTGAATTTCTGATGTAACAGTTAAGCAAAGTAAATTGTGCCTGAATAACGGTAAGTGCAAATAATTATTTTTCGTAAAACATTTCAAGATACGCAAAGTCAGACCTGATGAAAAACTGACTTAAAGTGTTGTAATTCAAACTTGGTAGCAGAGGCAGCTCCAGGGTTACTCTGTGTTCCTATCTGCCTGCAAGCATTAGCATGCAGGGCTTTGGTGCAGTTGCGCTCCAGAACTGTGCATGCAATCATTCAGTTTGTCCTGATAAATGAGAGTGCTTGGGCTTGCAGTTTTACCAGCACATCTTTTGAGAATATATTTGAATGCCACGGTTTCTAAACCACCTTCATTTCGGGGGGAATGCAGTTTTGCAAAGCCAGTGAAATTACTTGGTGAAGATAAAAGTGAGATCTCTGTTTTTCTATCAGTTATATAAAGCAGAAAAACAAATGAGTGTGGTCCGGGATAGTAGTTGTGGAATCCGCAGTTACGTGGCTCTAGCTGGGTTGGTATTTTACAATGAATATTTACTCATCCTCCTTAAGAGCATAGGTGCAAGCACAAAGTGATTTCTCCTCTCAGAGGTCCATCTAACCATGTGTCTGGCGTTGGAGGGTGTCCAGCAGTACTGTCTAGAGGACAGCACAAGTGCAGGATGAAAATGTCACAGTACCTTTTGGCATAATCTCCTGGCACCCAACTAATTAGGGGAAAGGATCAGAAGCAGTTTGTTGGTATTTCATAAGCCTCTGTGTGCTTTTCTTCTATGACTTTGTCCTGTTACCTTTTGAATCTCCTTAAAGCTAAAATTAAAAAATTCATAAGGCCCATGTATGACAAGGAGATCTGAAGGTTAGTCGCCAGCTGCATGAGAAGAGCTGCCTTTCTTGTTTTGAACCCGCTAATGTCATTTGATAGCCCTTAATTCTTTTATCAGAAGAGAGGGTGAGCAACTGCTCCCTGCCCTCTGCCGTGACACTAATGATTTTATAGCTCCCTGTAGACCCCTTCGTGCTTTCCTTATTCTGCTCCTTCTCTCTCTTCTCTTCTTCTCCCCCTCCCAGAAGGTAGATGTGAGACTACTTGTCATTCACAGCTTCATGCTGAATTTGACTAATAAAGCATGATGAGAAAAAAGGATGATGTAAAATTGTTTTCACATTTTCAAAGTCAGGTGTTTCATTTCATAATGGTTTAATTTGGAACCACAAAACAATATAAGTAGAAGAAAACCTTTAGGAATAAAATTAATAAAATGAAGCATTTTTCTTGACTCAAAGTAAATCTTTTGAGCATGTTTCCAGGACCTTATTTCCATTACAAACAGCATTTTTTGAGTTTGTACAGTGCAAGGCAGATAACAGAGGTTTTCAGGGGTTTTTCCTCTTTTTTTTTTTTTTTTTTTTTTGAGAATTGCATGTTGTCTCCCAGTCCTTGCTCTGGCTAGCAGTTCTCCTGGCCCTCAGACCCGCGCCTGTTCCACAGCGGGAGCCAGGTCAGACCGGCAGCGCTGGCTGGCTCCACCCCAGCTGTGGGACACCATCTTCTAGCCAAAGTCCAGGATGCACGGGATCTATATGAAAACAGATTTCACTACAAAGAAGTTGTTCTCCCAGCAGCCTTTATGCAGATCTCAGTACAAGAGCTTTTGGGTTTGCCTCTTCTGGTTTGGATTCATACCTTTTCTGCTGATTTTGCAGGGCTCAGGGTAACCGTTGGTTTAACTCAGTTTCAGTCTGCTTATTAGAAAGTCAAAAATAAAGCACAAAGAGCCCCCAGCTTAAATCTTGTCTTTTTTATTTTATTTTTAATACAACAATGCTACCGAGAAATACAGACAAATATGGACACAAGGCAATTTACTCTTCCTAAGTACAAACTGTCAGCTTCAGAAACCACAAGTACGTCATCAGGCTCTTCGCTTAGATTTAATCTCTTTTTATAGCTAACCTGTAGAATCATCAAAACTTCTCTGTGGCTCTGCGGTATTAATTAACTCTGATAGATGAGTTTTATTGATAAATGTGAAATTCTCTGCAGCTGAATACATTATTTGGGTCCTGCCTATGATGGCAGTTGTGTCCATAGAGATTACCTGAACACTCATGGCCAGATACATCTGATTTTGGGGTGACCAAATCTTTGATTGTCTGGTTGGAGACATTTTGGATTTGGTTATCAGAGAAACTGGGACATTTCTGCAGCTCCCTCCGTGCCCGTCTTGAACCAGAGGTTCAAGGTCTAAAATGGACTTGGTCAAAGCAGAGATCACTTTGGAAATGTTGAGTGACCTTTCTCTGACTCTGTTTACAACCAGGTGAAATAGGAAAATGATGTTATCTTCCACAGCAAAGTAACAGTCGTGATGTTTGATTATGTTTTTGATAGCAACAACAAATATAATGAGAATAGTGAGAATGTTTTGGGTAGTGATTCTCAACAGACTTTATGCATTTAGAACTTTCTGGAGGTACGCGGAGGCTGAACATTTAAGAAAATCATATGGGGACTGATAATGCGTGATTTGTTAAGCTGTTATTGCTCAGTAATTTCTTTGTAATGGAGAAAAGTGTGAGAAACCTGATTGAGAGGAAAAATCCTCTACATACATTTAGGGAAATGTTTGTACTCTAGAGGTACACCAGTGCACCTCTCAAGCCAACTGGCATCTAGATGGTTAGCACAAATCCTCTAAGAAGTACCATGAAGACTAGTCACATTTTTTGCTTTTACGGTTTCTTCAGTGATGTGGCATGTCAAAAAGCTTAAAGTGTTAAGCCAGAATCCCCCTATTTAAGAAAACAAAGCGCACTTAGCAAACTCTAGATCCATTCATGTAATAAAAAGGGTGAGCAAATTCTGGAAATAGTGCTAGATGGGGGATACAGAGATGAAAATTAGATGCTTTTTTATATATAAGTTGTGTATGGGCTGAACTTAACCATTGCTTTTAGTTGCTGGCATCTTGTTATTAGAAAGATGTAGGGAGACAAACTGAAGGAAGCTCAATAGAAATTCAGTATATGAATTGGATGGAATGTGATATATGATTAAGTACCTTTAAACTTTCTTTTTTTAAAAAAATAAGGTCTTTCATTCCAATATGCATCAAAATACTATTAGTAAACAGGAGTCAAGAAAGGAAAAAAAAAATCAAATGGCAGAAAATAAGAGCAAAAGAAGATGCGGCTTTTCATTTTTTTTACTGTGGAGAGTGGCACAGAGCAGCACAATGCTTGGTGTTTTGTTATAAGTACCACAAAGTAAAACTGAACAGATTAAGATGACTCTCTGAGGCGAGGGGAATATTTTACGAACTGACAATATGCAGCAAGAGAAGCTGGTTAGATGGGCAAGTGGCTACAAGCCCAGGTAACTCTGCATTGTATTTTGTCCCCTTTCAAAAAGCAGAGGAGTTAAATTTCTGCTCTTGTAACTCAAGAGGGGAAAAAAAGTTGCAAGGAGATGAGCGTGCATGTTCATGACAGGCTATTCCTGTGCCTTTAGGGGGTTCAGCTTAGATGCCGGCTGTATTTTGGAGACTGCTGTCCCCTGGCCTTGCTCACGTGCACTTCTCCAAGAGGAAAAGAGATGGAAGGGGGTTGCCTGGTGCTACGGTGCAGTGGGAGGGCTCCATGTGTGTTTGGGTGTCAGTGTGCTCTGAAGCAGAGTGTGGGGTCTCTGTCTCCTGCTCTCCTCCCCTGAGGCAGCAGAAGGGTTTCTGTGTTTGAGGTCGAGTGGACTGGGTTGAGCTGGAGGGGAAGAGACGTAAATGGTGCTGCTGGGCTGAGCCAGGCTCTGCCTCCTTTACTTCTGCAGAGTAATACCTTGCTCTGTTAAAAAGAATGGAAATATTTGCAGAGTAAGGTACCACTTAGTAATCATAAAAGAGCCTGAGTCCAGTCTTATATTAATATTTATTTAACACCACAGTGTTAAGTGACTAGTGCTGTAAAGGAGGGAAGCTATTTGTTTTTCACACAGCAGAGGCATTTTGAAAAACAAGAGATGGTAATGCAGAGCTGCTCAGAGGAATGAGCAGCATGAAAGGTGGACGTGTGTGTAAGAAATTCTGGAAGTACGTACTGCTTTCAGCACATGGGGTGGAATTAAAAACAAATAATCTGTGTGTCAGTGGGATAGCAAAGAATAATTTTGGAGCCTGCTGTTGTTTTCAGATTTATGTTTTTATTAATTCACTTCTTGATTTTAAACCCAAAACATAACTAGTACAACTGTAGGCCTAATAATACTTTACAGTAGCACCTGGGATTTTTAAAAGGGTGAAAAGGATATTGTAATTACACTGCCCGACTGTCCTTCAGTCACTGTTTTCCTAACTCTCAGTAGAAGGATGAAGTGTTTGGGTGGGATATGCAAGTAGGTATGTCAAAGCAGAGACCTTGCTTTATATTTCAGAAGAATTTCTTGTAGCTCTTCTCCCCCTCCGGAATATTTGGATTCCTTTTCTTTTAAAATATTGGAATTGCTTTTCCAGTTAGAAAGTTTTTTCACTATTGCCTTGAAACCTTCTTAACCTGTGTCTTTTTCATGCCATAGTTGAGACTGAGTGTCTGGTTTTGCCCATGTGGCGAATGTATAGCATCATATCTGTTTGCTGTAGCTGAAGAAGGCTGACAAACTTCCAGAAAAGTTTAACCAAACCCTTTCTACTTTTTTCATCATGAGGTGGTTTGCAGAGAATCCCCAGGCTATAGGGACAGCAGAGAGGGTGGTTGCTTGCAATAATTCAGAGTGTTCAGGAAAAGCAATGGGATCAAACTAAGCGAGCAATATTTGATGCACACACTATATTTTGAAATGCTGCTGCCTTGGAAAAGTCATCTTTCACGTGGTTGTGATTCAGCCCAGAGATGAGTTCCAGGGAGAAATGAGAAATAGAAGCGCACATATTGGCTGGTAATTGTGTGAATAGCAATGAGTGGGTAGTTCAAAGCCAGCATATTTCAACTATTGGGTTTCTCCCAGTTTGCTTTTTCATAAATAGCAATAACGGCAAGGGACAAGCACTTTTGCTTGTTACTTTGTGGGATGTGAATTATTTCCTAGATGGATAGACGTTAGTCTGCAACATGCTAGATGATAAGATTTTCTGTGTGCCATATTTCAGCACATGTTCAACCAGAAAAAAATTCTCTTGTTTTATTATTTTATGCAAATTATTTCCTGTAGCAAGAAGAATTTCAAGCATTATCTAGGTCATTACTGGTAAAATTAATTAGTTCCTTAAAAAGTACCACAAAAGAAATGTAAATCACAGTGCCCATCTATTCTGGGCAGACCATTGAACTATATATTGTTAAAAAAAAAACCAAACACAACAAACAACCTTTTCTTGGTTTAGGAGTGGAATAAATGGTTAGGCAGTCCTTTCCCTTTTCTATTTTTAACACGGTGATGGCAGACAGTGTAACTCATTCTGTATATATGAAGACTGAAATTGGAGTATCACAGCTCAATATAATTCAGAATTGTATTTGCAGAGAACTAAAATTATATTGAAGATGTGCACTTAGGTTTCCATGGCATGGTGATAAACTATGTGAGATGATCAATGTTTCCTTGCTGCTGTTAAGCAATTCCCTATCTATGGTGAATACATTTACCTGTGTTTCAAGTTCAGTACATTCATTTGCATTTGACACAAAAGTGTGGTCAATAGTGGTGATGCTTAGCAGCCATGTCACTATGCTTAACTGCTTATATAGGAGCTATGTGCACTTTTGGCAGTTCATCCATGTGATAGCAATGGAAAACCATATGCTTCCCCAGGATCAGGCTATCTGTGGGCTTCTTACTGGCAAGACCTGAGTCGGCCACCACTCCTCCTTGCAGTGGATGTCCTTGATGGAGAGATGAGGTGGCTCAGCCACCATTGCAGTGACCTTCTTTTATGATTCCACTTCATTTTGCTTAGGGCAACATTATGCAGAACTTAAGTGTACATACTACTACCTTCAACGCAAACCTTTCATTTATTACTTTTTTTTTTTTTTTTTAATTGGAAGCATATTTTACTTTATGGTAACCATGCATTAAACTGTGAGGTTAATCCGTACTTTGAGAATCTGTGAGATGATGAACAGTGTGATATTAAATTATGGTCTCTCCTGTGAAGTTAGTACTTTATCAGCAAATATCAGAAAACAAACTTGGTCAGAGCTGTGAGAGTAGTTGCAGCTATAGCCTAGCATTTTCTTCTCAGATTCAATACTGCAAATGACCAGAGAGTTTGCTTGTCTCCCTGCAAGTTTTCAAAGGGAAATAAATGTTTCTAGCTGAAAACATCCTTATGAGAATTACCTTGCAACAGAAAACAAACAACCAAACAGAAATGCTGAAAAAAGAAAGAATTTGGAAGGAAATAAAAAAAAAATTGTCCCTTCCCCAGTTTCAATTGTTTTTCAGTCAATAATATTAAGGAACTAACCAGCTTGGAAAAGTAACTTTTAAAAATCAATCTTAATACTAAAATTAGCACTTAGATATGCATGGCAGCGCTACGCCTATTAGTTATTCTCCCTTTTGTCCTAAAAACACAACAACCCAGACCCCTACTGTAAATCTTACACGGAGCAGCACAGAAGTTTTAAAGGAAATTGTTAATGGGGAACATCTTCTGAAACTACAAAAATATTTGAAGCTACAGGTTTTTTTTTCCCCAAACATACTCATTATCATGTCTTCTAAATGAAAAATTTTATTTCCCTACTTCCCCAAATTAATCCTGAGCTAAGTAAATTTTTTAACAATATTTTTGAACATATGTGACATATTTAAGTTGTCCAATTCTGAAAAGTATATGACCTGTAACATGACACAAAATTCAAACAATCGTGAAATGTTCATGATGGGCAAATTTATTTACTATATTTATCTTTGTTGCATCTGAGTTGTGCCATTGAGATTTTCAGAAACAAAAGGTTTTGGTATAACCTGATAATGCCATTTTGCAGCACTTTCCTCCCAACACGTACCATTTGAAGTCTTCTGGACATACCTATAAAAGGGCAAACTCTGCTTATTTTCCCTCAAATATTGAGTATTTGGCTTGCAGTTTTCTTTCTCTGATCCCAAAGAAAAAAATACTTCATGTTGCTAGAATGTGAACATGGAGTCCCCTTCTCTGGAGATTTTCAAGACCCGCCTGGATGTAGTCCTGAGTAATGTGCTATAGGCAGTCCTGCTTTAGCAGGAGAGTTGGACTAGATGATCTCTAGAGGTCCCTTCAAACTCTGACAATTCTGTGACAATCCATGACAATCCATTTTGCTGTGGGATGCCAATGTCCTTCTAGAACCATGTTACTTACCCCACTGTTTGCAAATCAACATTTCCAGGCAGAATAAGACACAGAGTTGTTTCACAGTTGCGCATACATTGTAATTAAATTGCATATTTATTGCTGTTCTTACCAATTTTTCTAACAACTTACAATTTTTGGGCCAATTTATATGTTCTGTTATTTTCCATCAGAACATTCCAGTGAGGCACAAAAAGATGCATGCGGAAAAAGAAAGCAGGCTTATTAAAACATAAAGAATGAAACAAAACCAATCTGATAACAAGTTGTGCTTTTTTTCTCATTTCTTTCAGAATAACTGGTCGCAGCAGGGATAATTTCAAACACCCCCCCTTTTTTTTTAAATGTAAATGCAATATCATAGTGCACACATTAAACTGGAATTAAGGATGATGGTTGGGTATTTATTATGCAAAGAATGCCTAGCAGTTTAATGGTAGAGTTTGATAACTAAAATTAGCAGAATTTGTACCTCGTCAGCACTGAAAAAGAAAAGCTACTTGCTGTGTTTATTAATTGATTTATTACTTCTTAAAGCATCTAATAATGCAAGAGCAAAATGTTTATTTATGAAATGAAGTCTGTAATGAATTCATTACATTTGGTTGCAGTCAGCACTATTAGAATCAGTTGTTTTGTCAACAATATTGAAAAAAGTTGTACAAAATGAACAGTGACCAGGACCGTCTTTTGCTGTTGTTAAAGCAGGGCTTTGGTGAGCTGCTGAACACGGGGAAGGGGTGAGCTGAAGTAAACGAGCTGCTTCAAGCATTTTTGGAGAATCTTCTGAGTAAAATAGTTTTTGCAATGGAAAGTGGTCAGGTCCCAGGCCACACAGCACTGTGTGGTCTTGTTAACACCTTGCCGTACAACCAGAAACGATAAGGAAGCTTGATGTCAGACTCTGTTTAATAAGGGCTTTAGTGTATCACAGTATCAATACAATACATTCTTTATTCAGATGCTCCAGACTTCAGACCCTGGGAGTGGTGACCACCCTATGTTATTTCCTGTTGCCTGGCTCTGCTGCCCCTCCTTCTCTCACAGCAACATTGACTCCAGCACTGGCTCCCCCCTCCTCCATTCCCATCCCCTTTTCCCTTCCTGCACTTCTGTCTTCTAAATGACATTCTCCGTGATGTCCTCTAGATATATTAGATACACTGATTAGTCTTGGGGAACGTGAATGAGCAAGTTGTCTGAGTAATTCCTGTGGAACTGAAGTCATTGATGTTAGTAGAAATGGCTTTGATTTGTTTCTTTTCCAAGTATACCTTATTGTGGTATTTAAAATTGAATTGACTTCATTTTTTTACAGTGAAGTCCATGATTTTGATTGTATCATCATTATTCTCTTGGGTATTACTTTAAAAGCCTCAGTGCTGAGAATCTTCTGAAGTAGGGAAAAGTAAAATTAAAATATTGCAATGTAAATGTTTTGATTTTTGGTATTAGCTTTAAGTTTTTAATTGTTAGAAAAGGTAAAACATACTTGGAATTGTGCCTAGCTGAGATCTGCCAAATAAATCGTGAGGCAGCCAGAGACTGACAGCAGCACACCAGCAATGTGGGATAAAGCTCTTCCTCTTGTACTGCTTTTCCTTCTCCCATTTGTTTCTGTCACCTGCCCCTGTCACCCTCCAGGTTGTGCTGAGATGCGGATGCTGCATGAAATCTAATCCTAATGCAGAACTGCATTTTCCTCTAAATGGTCTTTACATCCAAGGTGTACTTCGCTTTTCTAAACCCACTTGAGGCTGGCTGAGTTGCTTGAACGAGGGGTAATGAATCTGCAGACATACTCCCCAAGCTGTTTCATTTTTTCCCTTTTCTTGCTTTGAATGGTTCAGATTCTGAAGCTGTGATAGTTCTCAGTGGTTTTTCCATTTTTTGATGACTTCTACTGTTTGCCTCTATTAAAAAAGCATATATTCTTTTTTACTTCTTAATTTCCAGCACTGTTTCTGTGCACAGACTCCACATGATGAATGGCTTGAGTTTGACTTTTTTGGTTTTTTGCCTTTCCTACACTCACTGTTAGGAAAATGAGAGATATTAATGAAAGAGTTGGAGGGAAAAATGTGCACTTGTCCAATGTTCAGCAGCGTCTCTTCTGCCTCACCAGAAGTTGAAGGTGGTGGCCGAGCTGCCTTCACGAGAGAGGAGAGGTAGAGCAGATGGTATTAGATGAAGGGTTCAGGATGGGCCAGAAATCTCATTTCACATGATGGTGAAGAATTTTTTTACTGCGCACTTAAACTAACACTTCTGAGTGCTAGCCAACCTGCCACTGTAGACCAACAGCTAGTTCTTTCTTTTTGCATATTGAAAGTATTTTCATTTGCAGGCACTGTTTGACTCTGAGAACTAGGCGATTAAAAAAAGCACTTTATAGTTTAAGATTCACAATAAAATAGAAGAGCCGCAGTGCTTGCCAGCTTCTGTAATTTCATGAAAAGACTCCATTTGGTGCGTTTTTCCCTGATGGCACAATTCCTGGAGACAAGCATCTATGCAAGAAACCCAACTCATACGTTTAGGAATCCCACAATTATAAATCTTTGGAAATGTGTATGATACAAAATTGAAAAAGCAGGGTACTTTTTGTTTTTAATCTTGTGAATTCCAAAGCTTATGGCCTTTTAATGGTGATAAGCAATAATATTGTTGATAACATGGTCTTCTCCCTGTTATGAAGAAGAGAGGAAAAAAGCAGTGAGTTTATTTTATACACTTCTTAGCATTACTTTTCAAGGTGTTTTATTGATCCTTTGTTTTATATGTAGCCAACTTCTTTTAAATCAACATTTTTATTTTTATTTAAATTTGGCTGTAATTTTAAAATCATTAAAATAATATCTAAACTTTTATATTTGTTTGCTATAAACTTTGTTTATAAAATAGCTGCTTCAATATGAAATAAGGGAATGGAAAAAGAATCTAATCACAAGCCATAGGAATTTCTTTCAAGATTTTGGATATGAGAAGTTTTTCACAGAAATGTGGTTTTTTATTCTGTTGTAAAGATATAGGCATACACTCATATAGCAAAACTACATTTTACTTCACGCAGAAGTATAACATACATATGTTTATGCATGTGCAGTTAACTTTTGTAGGCATCTGATTGAAACACTGAATAGGAATTCTACTAGATTTACTAATATATTATTCTTCAATAAAATGCCCTAAACTTTTTTTTTTTTTAATTCCACCTACTACATTTACTTGAATAACAAACAAACATACTGTGACAAGATGTTTTAGGAATATGGTCCTTCTTCTATAACTGATAAGTATGAATAGTATAAAAAACCCCAAAAAATTTACCTGGAGAAACTGTGGATAATTCCCAACAATTTCCAAGTAGTAGGAAACAGGGTACTGTGCCTTAACAGATCTGGAGCAACTTCACCGCCAGCTGGGAGCCTGCCCTTGCTGCCAAAGTTGGCTTCTTGAAAACATTTTCTTGGCCACAATGAATGTTTCACAGACTGATTGGAGGTCAATATGGCATCCATCAGTAGTCTTTTTTTTTTCATGTGCTGGTCTTTTAAGACATACTGTTCTTCCAATCCTTTTAGAGTTGGTGGTCAAATAGTTTTCTGCCAATATGTTTTCTT
The DNA here is from genome assembly GCA_033628505.1 of Tringa tobata. Classification (NCBI taxonomy): domain Eukaryota; kingdom Metazoa; phylum Chordata; class Aves; order Charadriiformes; family Scolopacidae; genus Tringa; species Tringa tobata. The sequence continues at coordinate 8,466,303 of JAHREE010000287.1, read as the reverse complement.
TAATTTGAAAGCAGAGAATGGCATAGCATTTCTTTTGATATAAAATATTATAGTGGTGAACTCCAAGAGGAAATAAAATGGGACATCAGGACCATTACTTACTATAGAAAGAATAAGGCTTATGCCAAATATATCTACATTGATCATGGATAAATTTAGATGGAATTCAAAATAAGGTTTCTAATTATTGGAAGGATGAGATATTAAAACTGGCTTTTAAAGAGGAAAAAGTCAGATTAGGTCCAAGACAGAACTTGTTAAGCTGATGAAGAGGATGTAGTTGTCTGTGACAGTGCAAAATTGGACTTGGAGGAACTGTTCTTGCCCTCCAAGCCTATGTTCCCCTGTCCTGTTGGCAAGAATAGTTTTATTGCTCTGTTTATTCCATGTTATGGGAGGAATTGCATGGACCCTTAGGACTGTGCCTCTGTGAGGGTGTTGATGCTTGAGGTGCAAAGTCTGAAACCTGCCGAGTCCATTCCATGTCTCACAATATTTCTGAGCCAGAGGTGCTGGCAGAGCTGAAAGTGACCAAAAAGTTTGTTTGGCATTGCCTTTCTTCACATCTTCTTCCTTTGCCCTCTCAAATCTTGCTGTTGTTACACAGACATGTCTGTGTGTACAAACGCTCACACACTGTTATGTCTTTGGCTTGAGGCATCTATAAGCTCTCCACTTTCAGCATGTCCCAGCATGGCTTCTTTCTGTGCATCTCTAATTGCTTGGGTTCCTTCAGTCTTGAGATATCAAGTCAAAGTAACTTTCGCAGCCAATGTCCTTCCTGGGTTTTTGCATCAATCACCCCTGAATTATTACACAAATGCATCTACTAACTGCCTTATTCTGCTCTTAGTTATAATTACTTCCTCAAGCAACTTGAGCTGAAGCGGCTGCATCTTTTTCTGCACGATTATGCGATAGCGAGTGTCTGCGAGTGACTGAAATCACTGCCTTGTGCTAATTCTGCCTCTTGCCAGTGGACTGTCTGGCCTAGGCAATGAAAATAGGTTGAAAAGGTAATGCTGATTTTTGTCTACCTCTAATGTGATTCCTTGCCAGAAGAAGATTAAGCTAAGGGATTTTTGTTTGTTTGTTTGTTTTAATTTAAGACAGGTGAAATCTTGCTCTTACAGAGTAGAACAATAAATTACTCTGTTTTCAGTCCATGCCATTTTGCTGTCAAATAGTACATTCTATAATCTGGGCTAAATTCTCGTTTGATTATAACTTAATACATTCTCCAAAGCAGCATTTTAATATGCAAAACCAAGGTATGTTGTATTTAAATGCTGGTATTAATGGATTTCAAACTGTAAAAGTAACAGATTTGTAAGAATTGCTTCGCTGATAAGGTTGCAGTATTGCAATATGGGAAGTTTTTCTAACTCTTGAGAGAAAAGAGTTAGCCTCGTGACAGAGTTGTGTTGATAGCTAATTTTAAATATGGCTTTATTGCAGTGGGATTCAAATACATCTCAGAGAAAACAACTACCTCAGCTCAGATTTTAGGAAAACTGGCATTTAAAAAGGCTAAATGATTCTCTGTCACTTACCCATGACTAGAAAAGTCAATGTGAAAGGAATCTAATTTATACTGTGGCTGTGACAACAGTAACTGTGTCTTTGTCTTGATGCTTTTGCCCTGCTAAAAAGCAATCTTAGCACGCCATTCATTAAAAATGGCAGGTTTTGTGTGCTAAATTTGAACGTATGCTGTGATGTTTTGGCGACACAGAAGTATTCCTTATGAAGAAATGTTAAAAAGACATTTTGTAATTTAACTCTCCATTGATTGCAAAATTAATTGATTTTTATTTAGCATATTTAAAGCATGACCCAGTAAAAAAAAGTGATATTGCTCTTAATTCATTTTTAACAGTAGTCTTGTTAGCACTCCCCAAAGCATTGCTATCATGTTATAGATAGAAATCACAGAAGTGTGTCTATATGAACTATTCGCTATAGAGAACACCTCTCCTTATTCCCTCCTGCATCTTTGCCCCCAGATCAGCTCTTCATTTCCATTCGTTTTACAGAACCCATGCTCTGCCTTGGAAGCAAAACACTGCAGCAGCTTGCATTGTACTGCTGGGGATGGACAGGCATTTAATGCAACAAAGAGCTGATGTTTAGAATAACATTCATGATCAAGAAAATGTGACTGTGGACAATTAGATGTCACAGGGAAACTGAAAAATATTCCTTAATCACAAATGTTATCTCTGCTTCCATGGTTCCCTATGGTGGGCCACTGTCCAGGAGCCTCAGTTGAGGACCATCCACCAGCAGCCCCAAGTGTGCATTCCCTGCTTCACCGTCCATGTTTTCCAGGGAAAGCATGAAGGATGAACAGAATTAGGGAGAGGCTATGAGTTTCTCAGAGGGATTTTGGAAGATCTGTGCTGCTTTGTGTTTGAAATGTTCCTCTGAGAAAAGGGGAAAAGTGTGTTCCTGTTCAGGTTGGGCACTGGAAGTGAGTGGTGGTTTCAGGGAATTGCCAATGCAGAAAGACCCATGGCTGACATGAAGGGGAGGGATGGGGGAGAGGAGGAAAAGCTTTCTGAACTCTCTGTAAATGATATAAAGATGGAGGTAGCGTCTGTGCTTAGCTAACTGTAGGGGGAATCTCCTCCACATTTACATGCACATTTTGCACAGGATAATGACACTGCAGTACTCTTCACTTGTGGCTGAGCATGCCTTTATGTTTAAATCACATAGGGTTACTTTTGCCTTCTGTTGCCACACAAACTTCTGGCCTACCCCCATTTAAACATTCCTGAAAAGGTCTAAAGGCTGCAGCACAGACTGATGATAGTACAGATCTTATGAGAGCGTAAGGCCCAATATTTGTAGGGTGTGTTTAGCCAAAATGGACTTTTAGAACAAGAAAGGTACCTTTGTAGAATTATTTGGGAAATCTATTTTAAGGCTTTTATTGATTCTCTGTTGTAGTCATTAGGAAAGGTTCAACTTTGTCCTCTGACAGCATCGTAAGTCTGATGTAATTCCAGTAGGAGAAAAAAAGCAGGAAACAATGCTTGGTTTGTGTCACGTAAATAGAGAGGTGATGGTGTGCGCAGTAAGTAAGTATAAGTTTTGAATGACTGTAACGGATAAGAGGATGAGTAGGGAATTTTACACAGAAGAGCAGAAATCATGATCTTGGCTTAAAATAATGAAAAATGTAATCCCAGAAAGCCTAAAGAGTAAGATCTTTCTGGCTCCTTATTGGACAGAGAAGCAGATAAGGTAAATCCTTAAATCTACAACAACTGAAATGTTTCTATTCTGCCATTCCAGGTGTTCCATTCAGGATCAAAGCAATAATTTAGAAACTGTAGTACAAATAGGTATAAAGAATAAAATTGCAGTCCAAATGAACTATCAGTCTAAGCAACTTTAAATATTGAGAACTCCAACAAATTCAGTAAATGAGAGAAGATGACACCCTCGTCAAGAGTTCATTTGCTAGAAGCATGCTTTAGCTCAGCTAATCAAAAATGTTTTCTATTACTCTCTAGGACTGTCAGCAGTCAAGAAAAATAAATGGCTCGATCCTGGATGCATTGGAAATAAATGTGTTTGGATCTTAGTGCAGTTGTATCAGCTATTTGAAGATTATGAATGATAAAAGGATAAATTTGATGGTGCTGACTTCAATAAAGAATAACATTAAGGTAGCTGCAGGCACACAGCTTTTAAGATGTTGCAGTATAAAAATTCGCCTTTATGCCTTTATAGTATATGCCTGCAGGAAAACTAGTTAAAAAGCAAATAAACATTATAAAAGAACTAAGAGAAAAGCTTTTTCTCATAGTAATTGAGAGAAATCTGTTATGAACTGTTGAATCTGCAATGTAATTTAAATATATTATTTCCTTCTCAAATTAGAGTCTAGGAGCTGCTGCCAAATTATCCTTGTTGAAGATTGTGACGCTGTTGCTGGTCTATGCTTTCACCTTTATAAATAAAAAAATTTGTTTCTAGAAGAGAGGTAGTTATAGGGAGATCTGTAATTTCTTTAAAACCTGCTTCTAGAAGGAAAGATACTGTCTGATGACTTGGCATAGGTGAGGTCAAGTCTTCTCCTTATAGCTGTCCTTCCACCCTCAAGAAGTTCAGAACAAGTGGTCTGGGACCAGGCAGTAGGCACGGCATCAGCAACAAGTTCAGTCACAAGACCAGCCATAGCTTTTGCTTTTTTCTGTGTGTGACCAGCCCCCCTGACCAGCCCAGCTCCTCTTTGGGTGTCTGTTCCCATCACGCAACAGGACTCATGGCAGAATGATGCCATTTGTTCCAACCTTCTGATGAAACCTGAACAGGACTCCTAGATTGCTCAAAGTTTTTCCCTTTAGTATCGCTCCTCAAGAGATCACAGCCTCCTCTTTTAAAGGACTAGCAGAACAATACCAACCGCCCCTTTTTCAAGTGAACTGTACACCACAGTACCAGAACCATTAGTTGGTTGTCATCTTAACAAACCTAGAGACATTTGATGGTTTTAATAAATGTGGTTGGTTTACACACAGCTTGAAGAGACAGAAATATTACATATCATTCTTCCAAGTCAGATTTAAGTCACATTGGGAAGGCTGTAAAGGGAAAAGCACTGGTGTTGCATGAGTTATATCATAAATCATAAAATACTAAAAGAAGGAGTGCTCCTTTATTATGTCTTCCACTGTAGCTTAAGTAGAGAACACGCTGTTGAGTAGAGGGTCGTAATGCCACAGATTTCTATGTGTTGTTAAAAGGGATTTGTCTAGTCAAACTGGGCAATTATCTCTTTCAAAGACTTCTTTGTAAATGGAAATCAATATGGTTGTTAACAATAATAGGTTTCCAACAATAGTATGAACCTACCTGGTAATTTCTAGGCAATTGAGTGATAAAAACAAGTTCCATTATACTTGATTGCATTTATTTTTTTTTGTCCTCTTTACAAAAATGCCTCTAGGAAACTTGTGAATTTTGAATTAGTCAGCCAGTCTGGTTTCAACCCTCAGGTGAAGACCAAGGTAGAAAGCTGTCAGTTCTTTGTGTATATAATCAGCTTCTGCCTTTTTCTTTTTTGGCAAAATCTATAATTCAGGATCTACAGATGCATATCACTAATTTCTGGAACTTTGCACCAAGTTCAGGTTGTCACTAGGAGCAAAACAAAACTTCTGTGGGAGATCATCAAGGCAAATGGTGGAAAATAGCTGTTTCCAGTTAAATGTGCTGCAAGGTTCCTACAAGACTGAATTTTACTTCAAAGAACAAAGGGACTAAACAAAGATCTTTAATTGCAAATTCTGTGTATATACATTTATATACATCTATTTATTGATAAAATCCCTGCAATAAATGCTGTAACAAAATATTTACATGCTCCCTTTTGATACCCAGATCAGTCTCAACATTGTTTACAAAATACTGACAGTAAAGGTGTCTCTCCAAAATGGATTTTGACACTGTTGTCTTCCGTTCATCGGAGCATAGCACCAGTAAATTGGTATGAATTTTTACAGACAATGGCATTTAAAATAATCTTTGACTCAGCCAACAGCTATGATTTATTGTCAGTCAGTTGGAGGTGCCAAAGCACCAGAAGCAAAGAAATGCTTTGGAAAAGATTTGTATGGGTGATGTGCCTGCTTTTTGCCTCTGTGGATGGTGTTGACTCCAGTAAATTCCAGGAAAGAATTTATAGGAGAGTGATGAGGCCCAGGTAGAAAAATAACCATCAGTAAGACGGGGTTTCATTTACATCACTGCAAATTGGTAGATAGATCATTGGCAATGCTGTTGCTTATCAGCAGTATCCTGGATTACCGTAGGCTGTCCGCTCTGTCTCTTCCCCTGTACTTTGGTTAATATTTGTTCTTTCTGACCACCTGTGTAGGGGGGAGGATGAACTTTCTTTAACTTGGTGTGTCTTGTAGCACTGAGATACTGTTTTCTCACTATAAGGTAAACATCGTGAGAGTGAGGATATATTTTTCCTAATCTTCCACAAAAGATATAAACATTTTTCCCTATGACACTGTGTTAGTACTGAATGTTCACTGGTAGTGCTACAGGCAGCCTCATCACTGAATCAACTGGTTGTGATATTCAGAACATTAAGCAAAAAGATCCAACAAATGGAGTTTTCACCGTAACAGTCTTGTATGATTATTGCTGTAGACATCTTGCAGTGATTTAATCTGTTTACTAGAGACAGAAATGTGTAGCCATTGCAAACTGTCTATAATAATTAGTTCATGATAACAAAGTTATGCCTGGATGATTGTGATGCAGGCTCCTGAGTGCATTTTTATGGAAAAATATTAACCGTGCTGAGTTAGATGAAACTGAACTAATCCTGTTGTTATCTATTCTATTTATATTTTATAAGCAAGACCTGTCAGCTTGACCAATGCAATAGAAATGACATATATACAGTTATTTATGAAATTATTTGAATGAAATCTCCGTGGCAGGTGCTGAGGTGTGTGTCAGTGGGTGTTTTGTCAAGACCTTTCAGGCAGAGGTACCCCAGTTTCTCCAGCCAGGCTACTTCTTCTTTCCTCTGTGGTCCGCACTAAAGGTGGCTAAAGGGATAGCCACAGTTTCTCATGCAAATAGACCTTGTCTATTGTGGAAGGTTATCTACTGTGGCATTTTTCCACTAACACCCTTTTTTCCTGACGTTTTCCCCTTCTGATGCAAGCTTGCTGTAAGCAGCTTTGCCATCCTACAGTGATGGTTCCGAAAATGCCTCCTGTGAGAAGCAGAAACTGGTTTTCATCAGAATTTTCCATTCATTTTTTGAAGGGAAATAAATTGATCCATAGTTGTTAAAACCATCTCTGTAGCATATATTTGAGAAGCCAACACATGGAGAAGGACACTCGTGGTCCTTTCTGTGGTGTGGAATCAGTGTCTAAAGTCTTTTCATACTCTAAAACCCTGCCACTGAGCTGAGAGAAATAGCTGCTGCTCCTTGCATGTTGTATGGAAAGGCTGGAAGGCCTCTTACCGGTGTCTGCAGAATGGTTTGCTAGAAACCAGGGACTAGGTTTTGGGTTTTTTGAGGGGACACACTGAAGGAAGTGTGGTGCTTAGCGGTCAGATGCTGCATGCTTACACAGGTGGCTTACTCATTTCTGATTTTCTACAGACAGCGGTGGTGTTTGGCATTGTCTGATTCAAACATTAATATTGCCTTCATCAGAAATGGAGTGAGACTTTCCTGCTTTCTGAAGAGGTAGGAGGAGATGTTCAGCCAGGAGCTGACATGACGAACTGCACAGACATTTTATTGCTGTTCAGGACAGGAACGGTAACTGAAGCCACAGCTTCCTAACTGAAAAGTTTCCCTGAAACGGTGACTTCTGGAGAAAAGTGCGTGTATGTCATAGACTTATCTTTGCACAGGTTACAGGTCCCAAAAGAAGGAGTCAGCAATTCTTGGCCCAGGGCTTTACAAATCAGATTGAGCTGAGCTCCTCTTTTCTGCTTGCTCTTTTCCTGCTGTCCCTTTGAGATTTTCTTAATTGGTTCCCCAATCCAGTGGCAGTTTCTGTTGTAGCAGTGGTAGCCAACTGCTTGGTGGTTTCTCACTGAGAAGGGTACCTGGGCTATTTAGGGCTTTGTCTGACAACCGTATGGGATGTAGGTGTTCCCTAAATCAGGAGAGCAATACACCTTCCAGGAGATGAGTTGACTCTGCTCTGAGAAAGCTGCTGTGGGACTGGAAGGAGAAATAAAGATCAAGGATGCCTCTCTTCCAGCAGTGGCTCACAGGAGAGGTGGCTGTACAGGGCAGATGGGGGGGTGGAAGGAGCAGGGAGAGCTCCGGGGGCCGCAGAGCTCCCACTTAATGGTGCAGACGCTCAGCTTCACTCTCTGCTCCTCCTTTTGCTCCAGCTCTGCCCCTCTTGGAGCTGGTGCCAGGGGAAGGGATTTGCATGTCTGACATCTTTCAGCCGGTTTTAAAGCAAAGCCAGAACAGCTTTTGGGGAAGGAAGGGGAGCTTAAAAAAAAAAGTTTCCTTTGCCCTTCTCTAAAACTGGCCCTTTCTGACCAATTATTTTTCTTTAATAATTCCTTTAATATGGAAAGTGTAAGTGCAATTAGATCATCAGGCGTTTGTTGCTTACATGTGGTTTAGCTGCATGGCACTCCTAGTCTTAATAGAGAAAAGAGAGATCAGACCCTGCCTTTGGGAGAGCATGTGCCTCCAAGCCAGCTGTGTTCCTGGGGGGTGCCACATAAGAGCATTCTCTGTTTTCTTATAAGTAAGGGTTTTAAGACCAAGATAGAATTAAGCAAAATGATAACTAGGGGTAGCAGTGACTACTTTAATCTGTTTTTTCCATTTTCATTTAGAAAATACATTAATAATACTGTTCTTTATAATAAAGAAGCAGTGGATTCCTGATACTGTAATGTTTTGGCAAAGTTCAACTGACCTGGTATCTTCTGCTTCACAAGTTGCTACAGAAATACTAACTGGGTAGCCTAGCCATACATTTTAGGGCAAGGGAAGTCTCTCCGGTGTCTTGCCATGTGCCTGTGTGCCTGTTAGGTTTGAAAAAAGAAAGTGATTCCCAAATGTTCAAATGGACTGTCCACTCAGCTAGGCAGTTACCTGCCCTAGATTTTACATTCATCGGTGTTGTTGCTCATTCCTTGGTTGCAGCTGCAGCTGATTAGAGGTGACAGGGTGTTTACCTTTGTCTTCTGAAGTACCTTAAGATGTCAGAAAACTAGATTTCCTTTGAAATCGAAGCAGTGAATGTGCCCACTACACTCATCCATTGCTCTGTGTTTTGCACAAAGTAGGCTTTTCTATTTTATGGATTGCTGTGATAATTTATCTCTGTACAACCCTGGTTTTGTAGAGTAAGAGATATCCATAGCTGTAACCAGTTACCTGCTATTTTATGTTGCAATTGTGGTTCTGCCCATCCTGGGGGGTCACACTTGTCTGTGCTGAGGTGAAGCCACAGCTGTCTTTGGGGAATGATGACAAGAAGCTGCAATAGAAGTCCTCAAGGCAAATTTTGTCCTGTGCTGTGGAATCTTGGAGAACATAAAGTTTGCTCTGGCACCATTTCTGTAGTGTGTGGGAGGGGCAATGTCTTGGCAGCTGGGTCTCTGGATAAGTGAGGTATTTAGTTGTCTAAGGCAAAACCAATTGCCATGTGGGCTACTGTGAACATGGGAAACCTTCCTGTTGCCCAGAGTATGTGTTGAGGGTACATACGCATGAAGCTTTTAATACAGGATGGATTTACAGGTTGGGTCCCTTTATGCTCCTCTGCCGTGCCCCTGGAAGGGGGCTTGGCCGGGGCTGCAAGAGAAGGCAGTCGGTACAGGGGACCGTGAGGAGAAATCCTCCTGGAAAGCCTCACGCCTGCCCGCAGTTTGTGAACCAGTCTGTGGCCATTGTCACTGCAGATGTCACTGCTGCCATCCACTGAACTGTTCTCGGTGGTCAGCCCTTTGTAGCTGCTTGCTGGGCGTTGCAATCACCTCTTCTTTGTCCAATCTCTGGTGCGTGGCAGCAGCCAAGGAGGCAGGGCAGGCTGTTGGCAGGATGCTTTGTGCTCAGCATCCCTTGCTGTCCCTTCCCTGGGCTCTCCCTGGCTCTGCCGTGGTACCTTGGCGGGGCTCCTTTGGTATCACCACTTGTCCATCCCCACGCCATGACTCACAGGACACAAGACTCCTGTCGATTGAATTACCTAATAATCTTTAGAACAAATGGTGCAAAACTGAGGTACTACAGGGCTCTTGAATCACTTAAGGTATTTTGCTTACTGGTGTGTGTGTGTGTAACATATGCGAGGATTCAAGGCTTAGTTCTGATCCTACTAAAGTAACATAAGGCCTAATCCTGTTCCTACCGTGGCAGATTTACCAGAGCATGACTGTTAATGCTGTAAAGCTGACTGAGAGACAGCTACGTGCTGCGGACAGACAGCAGCCGAGAATTCACTCCTACAGCTACCGCGGGAGCAGGAAAATAGCGATGAGTAATAAGAGTGAGTGGGGAATTTACAGCAATTTAACAGCAAGCAAGATGAATGTAAATTGATAATGTGCACCCTGCATTAATATTAATTATTTCTCTCACCAAAATAAAATAAAATAAAAAAAACATTGGAAACACTCATTTTAGATTTTTAAGACTATATTATTAAGGCACTTATGTAATGCATTTGGGACCTGCTTTCCTGTTTTATATCAGAGATGAGAATTTTGGTAGAAGATAAACAAGTGAAAAGGAAGAATAATACTCAGAAAATGAAAGTCATGACAATTTCTCCTTGTATTCTTTTTTTCCTTTTCTCCTTCCTGTTCAAGATGCTGTTCTGCCACTGTCTGTTCTGCAGTTCTTATTCTCTGAGAGTGTGATTGATTGCAGTAGGTCTCTTGCTAGAATTCAGTCCTGTAGAAGGAGTGATTTAACTTGGGGAGTATGGGATTTGGTCACAGTTCATAATCTTTCCATAAATTGCAGTATATAGCTGTGCTGCCCCTCACAGCACCTTAGAAAAGATTTGCCATCCAAAAAAAAATTATCACTTCCCCACTTTTTTCTGAGAAAATTGTAATTTGCAGCCTCCAGGAGAAGCACTGCATGTTACCTGTCCTGACTAGTGGGGTTTCTCTCCCCGTGCTGGGTGGCTGGTTCACTGGGGCAGGAGGTGAGGGCTGGCTCCCTTGTGTTTTGTCCCTCATCAGGCAGGCAGGCAGCTTGCTTCTCCCCACGTGTGCTCAAAGATGTGAGGAAGCAATTTAAGGCTCTCTCTGTGTGGTAGCCATATAACACAGGACAGAACGCCTCCCTCTAAGCCAATGATTTTTCTTTTTGCATGACTGTATAGCACACAGCATTCTTTGGGCCATGATTAAACAATCAGCAATGACAGTGACATGTTCTGATAATAACACTGCAGATCCATGCCCATCAGCTGTCAGAGATGGATCGCGGTTCCTCCCCATCTCGCTCTTTGCTACTGGTAAGTGTTCTTAAGTGCTGGACCACGTCTTAGGTGCACCATAACCCCATGCCAGCCACCAAAGTGGATGATGTGGCTGTAGTTTGGGGTATAGGTACAGACACAGGCAGAGACAGTCAACTGTCAGTGCTGAGCAGTCTTTCTCTGTGGCTGTTCCCGATCTCTTCTGAGGAAAACATAGTTACCCAGGTAGAAAAAATCCCAAAGGATCAATTTGGCCTACACAATTGCCAGCTGGACCATACAGATCTCGGCTAAAGTCTTCTAAGCATACTGAAGTCATTTTCAATTTTCCATTGCAGAGGAGGAAAAAAAGATGGAAATTCAATATAATTTCTGTTTTCCATAGGAGACAATGGACAGATTGTATGCTTTAAGGTCAAACAGATGTTTCTTCTTGAAGGATTTTTTTAATCCATAAAAACAGTGGGAATATGTATAAAGAGGAAAAATGGTTCAAACAGATTAAGGGTATATTTTTGCTTTATTGCAAATATTTTAAAATCTCATCTAGACTGAAAAACATTTCGCTTTGATTTAGCTAATAAAGTCCAGTCATTTTCAAAGCCTTCTCTTTCCTCCTCCTTTTTATACAGAAGCAGGCTGAACTATCTAAGTCACAAGTAAGGAAAAGGGGGAAGATGGTTATTTAATTCTTATTAATAATTGTCAAAAGATGAGATTCTAAAATGGCTGGCATTTTGGTATTTAATATCAGGCCTACTTCAACAACTTGAAAAGCTATATGCTAAAATACATGGAACAGTTGTGAAACCAAAAATTCTGATAGCACTCTTTAAAAACTCTCTACTAAGAGAAAGAGAGAAAGCAAGCTATGCATTACATGAAAATGGCGATGTATGGATAGTGGTATCAGAGCTGTCACCAGAATGCATTCACTGATTTTTTGGCACATTTAAGTTTGCAGGTGCAGCAATGTCGGGGTTTAGAGGATGGAAGTATGGAGTCAGTGTTATCCTGATTTCTGATAAATACCTGTGTTTCCACTGGAGTGAAAGAGAACTTATCTTTTTCTCCTGAGCATTTAGACCTAAGCTTATTGTGGAAAACATCAGCTATTATTTTGTGCTTGTACAAAGCCTCGTGAAAGAGCCCACATGTAGATCAACGGTTTCTTTCAAGCTTCTGAGCCCAGACTAACTTGTGCACTGAGCCTTTGAGCCAGGAGCTGGGGCAGCTAAACTTCTTCACAATCAATCTTCACTGGGAACTTGTGCAGACAGTCCCAGGGACCTGCCGGTGATGTGTGATGTAGGCAAAGGGAATAACGTGTCCTTCATCAGGGTTGTGGTAAAGGCAGCACAGTTTAATACACTCTGATCTGTAAGGTTTATGAAGACTTTGTTCAAAAAGCACTCTTGTGTGTCCTCTGCATTTTCTACATCAGATAAGAAGCTTTACAACCCTGAATTATTTATAGGTTGGTAATACAGTATATCTGACCTTTTTATAGGGTACTGTCGTGCAGAAAGGAATGAAGTATTTTAGCACAAGGGTCATGCACGCAAGACACAATCTTTGTTTCACTTGTAATGTCCCCTAACTTTGCTCTCTCCCAGGCATTTGTTTTTTTGCAATGGCATTTCTTCTGTCTTATGTGTGAACTGAGGGCAAATCATGCAAAAACATCTCTTAGATTTTGAAGGAGAGCTTTCCATTTCAGCTGTGATAAATGCAGTGTTATAAAACTTGTTTAAAAGTTGTACCCATTCTGCTCATCTCATAAGGGTGAGCAATAAGGCCTGTATTTCCCAGTTTATTGAGCCTGAGCAATATCATTTACCTGCTGTAATGCAAAAGCACTGAATTGAAGAAAATTGGCATTGTACTCCCATGAGTCACCAGAACAGTAGTGGAATAAGATTTTATCTACAGCATAGGAAATCCAGCATGTATCTCTAAAAAGTGATTTAATATGATCTTTTGGATTCAGGACCCACAAGTGTATGATGAATCCACATACCTCTCGAGTGCTATATTTTAGTTTCACATCTGATTTGCACAGACACTAGCTTGTCAAAAAATCCAAGAGAACCAAACCAAAACAAAACCCAAACCAAACCCCTCAATGTATGCGCTTTTAAAAACTCCCAAGAAACTCTCATATTGGGTAGCTCATGCAAGTACAAGTTCTACTATTTATCATTGGCATTAATGTATTAAAAGTCTTTCTCATCTGCTCACTAATTGCTATTTTTTATATCTGTTGGCTTTAGAATGTGCCATATAATTGCTGCTTAGTCCCACTTCAGGTCAACCAATTTCTTCATTGCATCTTCCAACACAAATGTAAAAAACACATGGTCTGGAAATTTGCCTACTCTTCTTTATGAGAGACACACAGAGCAATACACAGAGATTGCTGATACCCCACTAAAAATCACATTTTGAACACCTGCATCTATGCTTTGGAGCAGCCCAACCCAGAAGAGCCCCTTTATAGAATGGGAAGAGGGCCTGGATACCCTGAATGGCAAGTGTGTGCATCTCCTTGCCTTCCTCTCAACCTTTGAGAGGATTTTAAAAGCAGGACAAAATGGTAATGTGTTAGGTGGGTTTCTGACTATCCTAGAGTTACTTCTCTGCAAAATGCAGGCTTACATTTAACCTTAGCACATTAAATTTGTAGCAGATTTGCACTGCAGATCTGAAAGCAGATTGATGCTTTCAGGCGCACCTCAGGTGAGGGAAGCAAAGATAAATCTAATAGGAAGTAGTGTTACTCATTTGTGCACTGCTATCAGTAGGACTTTTTCACTTACCTAGGATGGTAAAATAGAGACACTAAAGATTCAGACTGAGCAAAATGTGAATGTGGAAAAGCTATACTCTGTCATTGGCTTCAACATCGTAGTGCAGTAAGGAAGTGATGTGGGTCAGTGAATAAAGGCAGAATAATGACTGCATGTAGGCAACTTTCAAACATCGCTATAAGATGCTGTTAGATACTTGAAATTTTTATTATTTTGTCTTGAATTAGTCACAAAGCCTTTTTTCCTTTAAAAACTTATGCTATAAAAGTATGTGGCACCTCAACAGAAGTGCTGGTGACTTGTAGGGAACTCGCACCTACAAGTGCTGTGGCTCAGGAGTCCTAAGAGCTCTGATATGGCTCTAACTGCAGCTGCTTGCAGTACTTGGCCTCCCAATTTCAGCTTGCCGTGGAAGTTATTTCAACCAGAGCTTTAAAGATGTTTTGTAACACTTCCGTTGTGATACTGTGAATCTTCTTTAGAGAAATTAGTAAGAGAAATCTGATCATGCCAAGCTCTGAAGTGAGATAAGGGTTGAATGTCTTCCAAAATCACTCAGATATTTTTTCATTGGCTGGGTTTTTGGATAATTTTATTCTTACTACAGAAACCAGGGGTTTCAGTGATTGGTTAACCGGTTTTCATTTAGGAAATTCCAGTAACTTTAGTGAAGCTATGCTGAACTTGCACCTCTGAAGGATGTGCTCTGGAAGAGTTTTGTGTGCTCCTTAACTGGGCTAATTTAAGGCCTGGAATGGCCCATAGTGAAATTTAGCAGATCTATTGCCCTATCTGTGTTATGGCAGCCTCCCTTGTACCACATGTAGCAGCATTGTGTCCTTTGCAGAGTTTTGTGTCCAGAATGGTTTTCTTAACTGGAGTGTCTGCTAGTGGCCATGCAAGACGGCAGCCTATAGTTTATGTCCACCTCACTGTCACCAGAGGAGACCTTGTTTTGCTGGCACTAGGTTTGTAAGGCATCTTCTCAGCATCCTTATCCTTTCCTGCAAAATAAAAGAAATGCAGCCAAGGCAAAATGATCTCCTCTAAGATTTTCATTGTGAAGGGTGATTGAACCAATGAAGATTAAGTTATGTTTTGGACAAAATAATTAAAAAGGCGTGAGATAATTGATTCAAGTGTAGCTGGAAAACCAAAACAAAGCAATGACATCTCTGAGGGATTAAATAGACTTCTGAAAATGTAATTCTGTTGCACCAGACAAACAAAGAAGTTGTCTTCTGAGGATTAGGTATCTTGCTTCAGCCATTTGTTGGACATTTAATTTCAGTCTCGGTTAAGGAGCTTGGCTTCTGCTCCATACCCACCTTACAGTTTTCTTTTAGGAGCATCACAGTTATGTGTATCGCAGAGACATTCCAACTATGTTTTCCTAAAATTAAGAATAGGAGAAAATGAATGCAACTGATGGTGAAACAAGTCTGGAGACTGAGAAAACCGGTAATGTTTTGGATTCTGTGTGACTGGTCTCAGAATCTGGCCTTTTTGTACTGTCTAAGATGAGCTACCTGGTTATTCCACATGGCTACACGATGAAACAAACTTTTAATTGGGAGTTTTTTCTCAAAAGTTATCTGTCTAGGATGTGCTTCAATTATATTGTTGTCAGCAGTAGAAGCAGCTCCTCACTGGAGCTCAGTGGCGTCTGGCTGCCTGTTTTTAATGAAATCCCTATCTTGTCTCCATTCTCCAGTGTTACAGCAGGTATCTGTTGGAAAGCCGACGATTCCCTCTTTTCAGGGTGAGGGTGGCTTTGCACAGTGTGGGCATTGCAGACCATTCTTTGCTTGGTGTCAGTTGTATTAAAATAGAACAAATTACTTTTTTCAGTGTAGGAAGCACTTTCTCATTCTGGTTGCACGAAATCTTTGCAAAAAATGTAAATATATTGTAGCATATAAATATCTTATACAGATTTCCATACGCATATGCTGTGTAAGAACAATATAGCACCACTCATCTCACTATGACTGCAGGGTTTTTGCAAAACACCCATTAATTCTGTCTGATCATTTCGCGTTGTATAGATTGAAAAAAGTATAATGTTCCTCAAGTTGCTTGCTTCTGGCTGCTTCTGTGTTTCAGAGGTTCTTCAAGCTCTTTTAAATCAAACAAAAGATGGATCCTGTCCTATTGCTGACTTATGCCTCTTATGTTTCTGTCCCGTTGCATGGGGTTTTTAACATTCTTCAATGTAAATGTACCAAATTGATAAACCAGATATTTCAGAAAATAAATTTTCTTGAGTTATAGGTATTCTCTATCTCAGTTTTCTTTAGACTCTAGAAAAATTTCTCCCGCCCTAGCATACAAATGTCTTTGGAGAGGGGTTGTTTTTCTTTTATTATTGTATTTTCACAGCACTGGTTCTCATTACAAAAAGAAAATTCAGTGCACATACGGTTTTCTTTCTTTTGGATTTCTTTTTTTTAGATTTCTTGAAAATAGATTTTTCTGTCTCAGGAAATCCTTTGCTTCTGACTGCTCTTTCTTCCTTGTATCTATCGCTTCCTTGAAGAGCTGCCTAGAAAAAAAATTACAAAAAGCTATCTTACAGGAAAATAGATCACAGTACAGTTTGATGGGTTCTGCCTAAATTCTCACATATATATAAAGGAGTATGGGTTGAGGTGTATGTGTAATTGTTGCATTGCAATATGCTTCAATAATTTCCAAAATCCTATTTAGTTTCTGGCATTCCTGAGAGGTGCGCTTGCGCTGACACTAGTTGATTACATTTCCCTCCTTTTCTGACTACTTGAAAATGTGCAGCTTCCTGTACTTCCGACAAAGTCATCTTTCAGGCTCCACAAAATCCATACAGCTGTTTACAGACTGTCTCAAGCCTTTTTGCATGCAGAGAAGTCAACCTGTTTTGATCTTTATTGATTCCAGGTAAAGGATGAACTACATGCATTGACATTAAAGAAGCAATCTGGCTTGATTATAAAGCACGAGTCTGTGCTAGGAGCACTCGTAACAATCTTTCTTCTGCAGGTAAATGGGTAGTAATGTCACAGGGCATTGAAAAGGGGAATTCATTAATCTTTGGAAAGGATAAAGCTACTGTAACAAGAAAAGCCCATGAGGACATGGCTCTGTTGGCTGTGCATGGTTCGGATGCTGCATATGCTAGTGCTTGATAGACGGGGTCATGCCAAATGCCGTGAAAAATAGCACCCGATGAGCTCAGTGCTGCTCAGAAGGCAGGAGCCCTGGGTTAGAGGGCAGAGCTGTCACAAATAATGACCGTGGCATAATGGCAGAGTTGTCCGAGGCAACCAGGGCTTGGTGTTTCTTAACTCTCCAGCCCTGCCTGAGCCTTGTGCCAGCGCTGTGAGTTTCTGAGGGAGGGCAGGCTACCCGTGGAGGGTTTCACAGGGCCTGAGAAGCAGTGCTTGAGGGCTGCGCTGGTGCTGGGCGCTCTGTGTAGCCACTGAGCTACGGGGAGGCTGAGGGTGTCCAGCTCCGTTGAGAATCCAGCTGCTTAAGCTTGTTTAGGCTTTTAAATCAAATTGGTTTTGATTTTGAAATTGCTGAAATACCCCAGCACTCGGAAGCTGAATTAGCATTCTCTGGCGATGGAAAGATATACAAATTATGGACTTTATGTATGCACTATTTTCTACCTGAGAAACTCCACCTGGCAGTACAAGCTTCTTTACAGCAATGCAAATTTAAGGGACCTGCACACCATTGTGGGAGTGAGATCGATTTGCATTTACCTGAAGTGAATTTTTTTTCATCTGTACATAAGTCTAATAGAGCATGGTCAAATGCTCTAAATGCAATGCTTGTGGTTTAGCCCTTGGACAAACTAACTCTCTGATTTCCATTACGGTGTTAGCAGTTAGAATCTCTGCTTTATCTTCCTTTTTGCCTGAAAGCAACTGATCAGAGTGAACTAAATGCAGGGACTACTTATTCCTACTGCGTAACACAAGTCAAAATCATTTATTTACAGCACTGATAATTAAATGTACTGTATATAATTGTTCTGTAAGCAGGTATGACTCCTTGGAATATTTAGTCTTATAATAAATGTCCTATATTTCTGGGAGAATTAGTATTGCTTTTGTCTCTATTGCAGGCATCTCGTATAAAGGCTAGGCTGATTATTCACTCTCTTCACTCTCCATCCAGGCAGCAAAAGCAATAATATTTTCCTTGCCTCAGAAGCTATTATGAAGTTGAATCTGCTTAAGATTTCCAGGTAAAAGGTGGTATTGAAGTGGACAGAGACTATTTAAGAGGCTAAAGCTTATGCCACAGCCTAGAGAGGTAGTCCATAGAAAAGAAAAAAAAGGTGAACCTGACTGTTGTTTATAAACTCTGGATCAAATCCTGAAGTACTTATTTTTACTGGGATTTTTTACCAATTGTGTGCAGCAAGACCAATGTTTTGATAGTGCTCATTAGTTTTCCAGTTGAAATGAAGGACTTCACATATACCTCCTGTCTTCCTCCTCAGTATCATGACCCCAGCAGGCACTTCTGAATGTGTTTGTCTTGGAGCCTCCTATGAGGAAGACAGTGGCTGCTGAGCTCCTGGAGCACATGAAAGTATCTTTCGTGACATAGAGACTATAGCTGGAGCTTTTTATTCTGATCTTAAAAAGATCTTTTTAGATGGGGGGAAAAGGCCTAAAAAGTTAAATGAGATGTGTTTAACTGTCCCATGGAGGGGTTCAAGTATGGTGATTCATGTTAATACCATAACTAGCTGTAAAAAACACACTCTGTCACTTACCTTAGTTGAATTATTTGTAGGGGGTTTTTTTTGTCCTTCTGACTGGTATTTTTGTGTTGATTCTGGGTCTATTTCCTATATATGATGGAGTGCAGGAGACATTTTGATTGCGAGATATTTACAGAATTGATAGAAAGTGGCCAGGAAATGAAGCGGTATGGATGATGCCTGCTGCTTCAGCTGAGGACAGGAGTTGATTTTCTGAGCCTTCTACTTGTGACATCCTTCCTGCCTGTTACAAAGCAGAATTCGTTATCTGTTAAACGCTTTAAACTTTGTCTCTATTCTGCTTGCTTGGTTGTGTAATGCTAATGCAAACTGGAAATATTTTCGACAAAATCATGATGCTTTAAAGTTGTGTCCAGCAATGTGTTAGAGGCAAGTGACATCTACTTGCTGCCTAAAACTGCCAGCGTGAAGGGGTTGCCATCAGCTATAGTTAGACATGAAATTTAGGCCTCAGTCTGGCAGTGAAGTGTGGGAAGAGGGAAGACACATCTGAGTCCAGACTCTATCTCTGCTTTGACAAAGTAAAGGAGAAAGTAGAGCTGTCACTTTCTCCTGTTCAGGCATTTAGGTTTCCTATTATAAACAGCTGACTTTAAAAAGAGCTAATTGGAGTAATGGCTTCATCAGAGATGACAAATTTTCCCATTGCATCTTCCACTGCCCAGGAGTGCTTGACCTGCCCAGCAGCAAGCTCAGCCCAGTTCTGACTCCTGACCTTAGAGCCTCTGCTAAAGCCAGATTAGCAAGCAAAGAAAACAGCCAAACTGCTGCCATCAGCCACAGGGAGTCAGAAGTACCCTGGTCCTGGTTCCCTTATATGCAAAACACATCTCATTGCAGTGTGTTATGCATTTGTAAATGTGTTGCCCGGTTTGCTCCTGCAATTAAAGTGAGGACATAGGCCAGACAATATTCCCTTTGGGTATTTGGACTGTGAATTGTTGCTGTGTTTGGAGCCATTTTGGTGAGCCAGAAGCCTTTTGAGTTTAGCTTCTGTCTACAAATCCAGCAAGGCATAGCAGGATCATCATATTCCTACATCAGCCTATTGACATTATGCAGCTCTATGCAGCATTTAGGTCCTGCAGGACCCCTGCAGTGGCTGGTATTACTGGGTGCGTAGAAAGATTCTGATCAGTTAATTCCAAACCTACAAGAGGAAGAGGCACCTGTGTGTAGTGCACTAATCTGAGATTCGGGAGATACTACTCTGCTTCTCTGCTCTGCAGAAAGATTTCTCTGGTAGCCTTTAACAAATAATTTATTTTCTTCTGTCTTCTGTTCCCTCTCTATAAAATAGTTATGGCATCATCGTGCCAGACTGCGGCTAGGAGAATTAATGGTCTGTGTGTCTATCCTTTCTGTAAAGGATAACGTGGTCTGTTTGGAGTTTTGATTTCATCTGTTTGGCAGGTGTTGCCACAGCCATCAAAATGTTTTCATGCAGTTCAGGAGGCCAGTTTGTGTCTCCTGAGGTACCCAGAAGGGAAAGGGAGCAGCCTTGCCATCGGACTCCCATTTCATTGGGGTTGAACTAGAGGCTGCAGAGCAGCCGGGTCACATCTGTGATGTGTGATTGGTGAGTGAATTGCTGCATGGAGCT
Source organism: Tringa tobata (assembly GCA_033628505.1). Lineage (NCBI taxonomy): Eukaryota > Metazoa > Chordata > Aves > Charadriiformes > Scolopacidae > Tringa > Tringa tobata. The sequence goes on along the minus strand of JAHREE010000287.1, from coordinate 8,446,140 downwards.
GGCAGGAGAGGAGCTGTGCTGTTTCCTTGCCCTGCCACCCATTAGGGGCTGTAAACACAGTTAAAGTTCTGGATGTGGCAGTAACAGGGCAGCGCTCAGTCTCTGACAGTGTGAAAAACAGAAACAACTACAAAAACAACAGCAACAACAAATTTTGGGGTGCCTTAGCAAAGGGTGGCGTGCTTCCTCGTCGTTCACTTTGCTGTCAGTAATTGCTTGTTGTAGCTTTGTCCTTGAATAGGTTTTGAATGTGAAGAAGCCTCTCTGAGAACAAGAACAGCGTGTTGTATTGAAGCATGTAAAAGCCTTGGAAATTCTTAGGCAATTAAGAGTGGCTCACTGCGTTAGCACTCATACCAGGGATCATTTGGAATGATGCAGTTTCAATAACCAGTGCATGTACAAGGGCCAAATGTTCTCAGCCCGTGGAGGCTTTGCCTAGCCTGGTGTAACTGGATGTGGTGCAGAGATGAGCCAAACTTCTCCCTGTCCCCAAGGTACAGGCTAAAAGTGTTCTCACATTTAACTAAGTCATCTTGTCTGCCTGATAACTGCTTCTTCAAAGCTTTGCTGTGGTAGATGTATCCAGCAAACGATGGATTCAAGAAGATAATCAAGTACAACATGATATGCCAAAAATCTGTTAAGACAGAAAAACTTCTGCCTTCTCTCTCAGGAATCCAGTTCTCTTGGGCCAGGCAAAAATGAGTTTTCTGTGCTGATTAATTAAAGTATCTCCTGTGAAGTAACTTCACTCAGCTCACAGGGAGCCATTGCAGCATCCTGTGCCTCCGCTAACTCCTTCTGGGTCTGCACACTACAGCAGCAGCAGGCAGCCAGCCGTTCATGGCCAACTCTACACCCCTTAATGGCAAACCTGGGGCTCTTCTGTGGGAGAAGCTCTAATAACAAAGTTAAAAGGATCTTCTTTTAATCACCACTGCACCTGAACAAGGTTGGAAGGTTGGATGCAGGTGATCTAATTTTAAAAAAACCCCAAACAAACAAACAAAAAAAACCCCAACCAAAACCAAACCAAACCAAAGGCAGAAAAATCAGATGATGTTGTTGTAACTCATGTTGCCAGCAAACTCAGTTCCAGACAGTCTGTGCTGAGGGCAGCTGCCTTGCAGAACTGGTGATGATACATAACCATATTTAAGATAAATGTTGAAAAATTGCATGAATTAAGTAACAGCTTTTCAACTTAGAGTATTCCAGGGATGATAATTTTGAAGAGCAGCAGCTTGAATTCTACCTGTTACAACCCAAACTAATTAATAAACCAGATGCTTTATTCCTAAGAAGTCATGTATGAAACAGCAAATGTTAACTAAAAAAGAATACAAAAGACAAAATGTAGTTAAAATTTTGGATCTGGCAAATATTCCTGTTAGAGAAATATCTATTAGAGGCTGAGCTGGGCTTTTCCTAACTGGGTGAGAAAGACTGGGGCAAAGAGTGAATTTGGAAACACAACTGAAAAGATTCCTGAGTTGCACTTCTTCAAAGGGTGTTTCTGTTTGGTCCAACATCGCAAGCGAAACCAACTTTATACTTTGGAGCTGCTGTGGAAGTTATTGTGTCTGTCTGCGCGGGAATGCCTGTTAATAGCTGAGCTCATGTTCTGCTGTGGTCTGCAGTCAAGAACTGCATGTCTGCCTGTAGACCACCCACCACCCTCCACATCGCGCCCAACCAGATAAGAGGTGATAGGGACACATCTCCCAACCCCTTCGTTCAACCTCCATGGTACGTTTCTGACAGAGCTTCCCCGGGGCCTTCTAAGAGTTGAGAGGTCAAATATGAATGATTATTTTGGGGGGGGAGGGGGGTTGGTTGGGTTTTTTTGTTTGTTTGTTTTGTTTTGTTTTCCTCAGAAAGCTCCTTTGAGAAGTCTAGTCTGGCACAGTGTTAGAGATAAAGGGACTTCACGTGAAACTGGTGGTACCCAGCGTTTCCCACTGTCTGTGATTGCAAAGAGGCCTTGTGGTGGAAAAATATTTTGGTGTCCTGCCTGTTTTGCTGCTGAGCTTTAGGGAGTGGAGAGAGAAGAGGGCAGTTTGCAAGTATTTTAATTCTTCACCTCTTCTGATACAAGACCAGGCTTCAAGAGACAAAGGCAGGCAGTTTATGTGCTGTTCTCACTCACTTTTTGGAGGCAGTTGACAGCACGTGAACGTGCCAGCTCAACCCTGTGCTCCCCTGCGGTGAGGATGTCCCTCCTGCCCTGTGTGCTGCCATGACACCCTCTGCTGTGGGGCTGGTGGTCCTGATGGCTCTGCTCTGAGCATGGGGATAGCCGCCTAGGCAAAGTATGTGGTGGGGCAGCACATTTACCCACCATTGAGTTAGAAGACAACTTTTCCATGATAAGAAAGCATAACATGTATCAAGAGATGCTCCAGTACTGACATCCTGCTGAGTGACTCTTGTCCTGAGTGTTGGCATCAGATCCAAGTTACACTTGAGCAGGTTTTGGAGTTCAGGGGGATTAAACGATCTCTGCCAGCATTGCCACGAAATCCTTGACGCTGTTTTCTAGAGCCTTCTGTCACCGAAGAACAAAAGCTGGATTCTGGCAGTTGCCTGGTGCTTCCATCACTTTCAGCCAAACAGGCATTTTGGGCTGGATGCCCCTGTAGCACAATGAGAATAATGGAAATTACAGCTGATTTACTAAGCAGCAATGCCTCAGAGCCAAATGGTTTCCATCTGAATATGAAGCAAATTTGCCAGTGCGCTGGTGTAAGGAATGCACGATCTCTTTGCCCCTTCCGTGTCTCTGTAGTCGAGTGTTTGCTAGAAAGTCCAGTATTAGATAAAAATTGGGATGGGAGGGGTAGAAGTCACAACTTTAAGAATTAAGTTTGTCTGGACTTGACTTAGTATATAATAGTAGATCAAAGTGTTGGGAAATGGATAAATTAGAAGGATGCAAACCTGCTTTGTGCAGAGTAGCTCAGGTGTGTACACGTGCCGCAGGCTGGCTTCAGCAGGGGCAACGGGGAGTCCACACGCCAGGAGCTGTAGGAGCTGTGCTGTTTCATCTCAAGATAAAATGTTTGCTCCTGTGGCCTTTGAAAAACCTGCTTGAAATCTGAAAGCGCTGTAGCTTCTTTTTATAAATCCAGTGCCAAAACCTCTGCAGCGAGGCCCCTGTGCCATCAGTGGCAGAGAGCCAGATAAAGCCCTTTTAAGGACTTAATTTTGCAGCCCTATATAAATCTATACCGTGGGCAGATTGGTGATAAAGATGCATGTTGGGAGAGTACAGGGGCATTTGAGAGGACAGTGGGGGGCGGGGAGCAGATGCATCCTCGATGAGCCTCTGACTCCTCTGAAATCTGCTAGTCCTTCCCTGCCCCCGGACAGCCCGCGATTAGGAAGACACGACGATGGCTCAGGTCCCCCGCCTGCTCTTGAGCTGTGATGTCAGTTCCACTTCTCGTAGAGAAGTAGGCGCATAGAAGTTAGGTGGCAAATCCCAATTGGGGGGTGAGTGCCCATGAGAAACAGGGTTATGGTGTCCTAAGGGAGATGGTCCTAAAAGCAGTTCATTTGATTAGGATGGCATTATGCAAAAAAACTAAGAGCACTTTTCCTTTATGTGGAATGCTGATGCTGTTGCCAAAATCCAGCTTTCAGTTGCTGGTGCTGGTTGTATAATGATGACTGCTCTGTGTTTCTGAGGATTGTAACCTCCTAGTTGAAAACATTGTCAGGAAGAGGCTCTTCAGTGTTGTTTGCTGTACGTGCAAACACTTTTATTTTCTCTGAGCTCTCTGTTAAATAGTTCAGCTGTGTTATTGTAGATACGTACACCCAGTGATAGCAGGTTGATCTAAACATTGTTTACTTGAAGTGATAAACTGGGCCATTTCTGCTGTTGTCTTTGCTTGAATTTAGATCCATGTCTAACATTATTTTGGATAATAATGGTTTTTTGGTCTCTAATTAGAATTTTCCATTACATTACTCTTTCCAGTGTATTGAAATACTCTCTTCAAGGAGTCTGGTGTTATTTCTACATTTACTTAAGTGCTGAAGTGCCTGCTGTACTCCTCAGTTGCTAAGGAAATAGTTTCCTTTTCTCCATATATATTTTTCATGTCTCAGCTTATGCCTGTGGTATAAGATCATCCATCTTCTCACTGGAACATATTTAAGTGAGTTTTGGGACTAGTAATTCTTGCAGACTGTATGTGTTATAAAGGAATAAGAAAGAGCAGAAAGGAGAGCTCTCACAGAAACGGGAAGAGAATGATTTTTGGGTTTGTTTGCTTAATTCTGAACAATTCAACAAATTTGTACACTGTAAGCAAATACAATCATTGTCATAAGGGCATCTGTTGAAGTGTCCACGCTTAGGTTATGCTTTGCTTTGGGAACTCTTCCCAACTGGATCTCAAGTGCACGAGGCCCTGGTTGTGTCCCCCGACTCGTATAAGGTACCTGGCAAACCTTTATTCTTCTCCCCATGTACAACGACGCAATGTGATGGTGACAAAGGAGAAAGTCACAGCACATGCCAATGCTCTACAGCAGTGTCAAACTGGGCTTCCAGCAGTTGTTCCAATTCTCCGTGTCTGCATTTCTTCCAGTTTTCAGGAAAGTAAGTGTATAGGATGCTGCTCACAGCCTTTACTTTTGATCAGGATGATTTATTTTCATATTCCTACACTGGGGATAAGAATCCATTTGTGTGAGATGTCAGACTAGAAAATGGATAACATAAAACATCATATGGCAACCTCCCTGAAAATGCCTTTCTCTTGTTTTAAAAATAAGAAAATTAGTCTCTGTAAATATACATCATAAATGCACATAGAGAACTGAAGAGCCTGTGGTGCAGTATAAGGGGAAGTTAAACTGAGATTACAAGGCTTCACTGCACTCCTAACCTGAGATATGGCTTTGGTGGTGTCTTCTGTCGGATACCGGTACGACTCTGAAACTTAAAATAAGCCATGTTTCAGAGAGGATTAGAGTTTGAGTTACCGTGCTGTGTCACCTCGCTCTCTTTCCTCATCTCAGAACAGTGGATCGAGGAGAAAACTGTTTTACAGTGCTCCTTTGGAGGAAACAAGGAGATGTCACCCCAGTTATTTAAGTTTAGCCCAATGTGACATTAGAACATGGAAGAGGTAGAGATGGCAAAGCACGATAGTTAAACGATCAATATTTTATTGATCACTTAAAAGCATATAACCACATTGATGTACAGTCTGTGCTCTGCCTCACTGAGCAGCTGAACTCTTAACACCCACCCCTGAAACAAAAATTAAACATTTTGCATTGCCTCAGTAAAGTGGAAAAACAAAGAGGAGAAAGCTTAAATGAAAAGCTGACTATAAGATAAAATGAAAGATTTTAGTTTGGGGAAATAAAAGGTTAGATTTGCAAAGCAGAAGGAAGTGACTATTAGATAAAACTGGGTTATTAGATAAAACTATGATACCTTTCAGGCTCAGGAAGTTAATTTTTCTCATTAATTTGAGAAAATGAAGAGAATGGTGAAACTCCTGTCCGGNCAAGGAGATGTCACCCCAGTTATTTAAGTTTAGCCCAATGTGACATTAGAGCATGGAAGAGGTAGAGATGGCAAAGCACGATAGTTAAACGATCAATATTTTATTGATCACTTAAAAGCATATAACCACATTGATGTACAGTCTGTGCTCTGCCTCACTGAGCAGCTGAACTCTTAAAACCCACCCCTGAAACAAAAATTAAACATTTTGCATTGCCTCAGTAAAGTGGAAAAACAAAGAGGAGAAAGCTTAAATGAAAAGCTGACTATAAGATAAAATGAAATATTTTAGTTTGGGGAAATAAGAGGTTAGATTTGCAAAGCAGAAGGAAGTGACTATTAGATAAAACTGAGTTATGAGATAAAACTAGGATACCTTTCAGGCTCAGGAAGTTAATTTTCCCCATTCATTTGAGAAAATGAAGAGAATGGTGAAACTGCTGTCCAGGGGGGTTCTGGGATACACCAAATGAGAACACCCTCCAGCTGAGATGTTCTGTTTTGAACCAATGGTGAGGGCGTTTGCTAGAGCAGGAGCCAAAACGTGGGGATCCCACCTCCCGGTGAGGGTCTGTGTCTCCAGGCTGGATTGCTGTTTCTGTCACCTGCCTGAGGGGAGCTGGGGGACCTCAGTTCCAATCCCTGCTTTTGAAGCTCCTTCAGCCCTTCCTGTTGGACTCGTTTAGAAACTTATGTGGTGAAGAAGACAGAGGATGGCTCTGTAGGCTTGAAGAGAGGATGCCCTGTTGTGTATCTGAAGTGAAATGGCAGGGGAGATCGAGATACTGTGAATATGTATCTGCCCATATCCCTATGTAAATGGGAGGGGTGTGATACAAATGAAGGCTGGGCCAAAGGCAGCTTTTAGGCTCGCATTTGATGCGAGGGATTCCTGAGTTTGAGGTTTCTACTGCTTCTGGTAATAGTGGTTGGCATGGAGAGGTTTTCAATATTCAGATTTAATTTTGGCATTTTTGAATGCCATGCACATGATCAGAAATATTTTTTAACTTAGTGTATCAATCTACTTGCCAGGAAACAATACGCTTGTGCTGAATTTCCTCTTCTAGAGCTGCTGTTTTCTTCAGGAGAAATTCAGGAATGTTTAAGTTAATGTGTTTGAAATCACAACTGTTTTGACAAATTGTATTCAGGATCTCCTGTCCGGAACTTGTAAGGGTGAACTTTTACCAGTCATAACAGAAAGGGACATCTTGCACAAGTAACATTTCAAACTGTTCATAAATTTTTGTGTGGCTGACATCAGTCATTGCGATATGTGCCGGGACTCTGATGTCTTCCCATGAAACAGAACATTTTGCCTCATTGAATAATGGCATTTTGCTTTATGTGTGTGTATAAACCGAAAGACTCATACAACCCTAAGCATTGTTGTTATGTAAATAATAAAGAAAAGTAATGGCATTAATCTTATTTGGAGGATTGAGGAATTGCTGTTAAACACTTGGAGATGTGTGAATGAAATACACTGGTAGGATGGAGAGCATCTACCTCTGTCAGTGTGTGAATCTGTATTGGCCATGGGACTTAAGTGTCCGCTTTTACAGGATAAAAATCCCTCCAACAAAATCAAAAAGCACATCTTTAAAGGATTCTCTGTGAAGTTATTTGGGGGGATCTGACAATTCTTGGCTATTTTAATTAGTTCACCTGTGCATTTACCAGAGGGGGGACAGCTATCAGTTTTGACACTTGACAAGGAAGACAGGGCCATCAGTTATCACCAGCTGGAACTGGACTGCGGCAAACTGGCAGAGACCTACTCCCAGCAGCTGCTAGCTAAGGGGAGCTCCCCGTAATGAGATCTGAGACAACTCGCTACAGTCAACTGTTTTCTTCCCTTCAAGGTTTTAAGCTCCTGGGTGTTAGTTAGGGCTGAAGAGATTTGACAGATGCTATCGGAAATAGCAAGCAACATGCGTTTTATTGCTGATTCTCATTCAGTTATTAGCAGTTTGTTTCATTCTCATGTGATGTTATCCAAGCAGTGCTCTTGAACAGGGAAAGGACAGACCAGCTGAGTGGCACTGGGTGTTTGGGTGTGCATGGCTGTGCTGCCATCCTGGGTTACCTCGTTTGGTAGAAGATTCATTCTCTTTTTATGCAGAGCTGCAGGTGAGTTTGCTTTTCTTCACTATTACAGTTGAACTTCAAGCTTGTTAGCTCAGATGAGACACTTAAGGAAGAGTTCATACTGTCTTAGGCAATTTATGCAGGGAACTTCAGTTGAGCTTAATGTAATTCTCAGTTTATAATTTCAAGAGCTGCACAAGCCTTGCACATCAGGGACACTGAGCTTTGTGCTTGTGTGGATTGGTTTGTGAGTGGGCATTCCAAAGTAGCTGAATGACTCGTAAGCTCTTGGGACTGATGGTGCCTGATTGATTTGAATGCATTTGAAAATATATCTGATACTCTCTTGGAAAGTAAAATACCTGTCAATTGCTTTAAGCCTAATGAGAGAAAGCAGATAAATGAAAGCTGGGGGAAAAAAGTGCATGTAAGAAAGACACTGGCTAAGAGGAAATTATCTTAATGGCAAGCTAGTGTCTGAAATGTAATCACTGGAAACAAACTATACAATTTAACTATTATCTCAACACATTATTGCTTTCTTCAGTTCTACAACCCCTGCATCCATTTCAGATCTCAAGCGAAATTGAGGGGGGAAAATAATCCCAAATCCTTGACTCAGACAAATTGCCTGATTTCTTTCAGGAAACACTTGGTAAATGGCAGCAAGGCACAGGGAGCTTGGGGAAACTCTGACTCTTGAGAAGGCGCATTGTACAGTTTATGTGACATTTTGTATAGTTGTAATTTAGGTGACAGAGAGGTAACTTCCTGCTGTGCCTTGTGTTCTCTTTAAAGCAATTTTTGAGTCAGCGTTGTCTGCCCAAAAATGAGGGTAGTATGTTGATCTGGAGTAAGAGATGAGTCTATATGAGCTGTTTGTGTATCTGATGTGTGTACATAGATACAAAAGCTCCCCATGTGCTAAAAATGCAAAAAAGGCACACACGCATCCCCCAAAAAACCCCCATGAAAAAAATATTTTATACGTGTTGCTGCTAGAAACTGCTGAAATTTGGCAGGCAGGAAGAAGCAGCATTTTCTCCTCATTTACTACAAACAAGAAGTTTCTACAGCGCATTTCATGTTTTGATGGACATAGTAGTTCTCAAGTGGTGAGAGAACATACTTGAGATCTGGCAGAATTTCCCCAAAGCCCTTTGACTACACATCAGCTATTTGCTTGTAACAGCTACTTTTCCTCTCAGAAATAATGAAGTTCAAGTAGATCTTTAGCAATATATATTTCAGTTTTTCATATTATTCTTCTTATGAAGAGTGAAGTGAAGGAGGTTGCTAAATGAGCTGTAATGTGCTGTAATTGTGAATGTCTATCCAAACTATTGACCAGTGTCAATGGTGTGGTTTTTAGTTTTAGTGGTGGTGTTGTCTAAGTTTGCTCATGACAATGTTTTAGAGCCTGTTTTGGGGAAGAGACATCTCCTGATGCCTCAAAACTTGCTCGTGGACCTGTTGTAGATCAGGCAAGTTTTGTCTATTATTTCCAGTAATTGCTCTGGACATATAATTCTGCCTTAATTTCGGTGGTATTTTTGTAAAATGTTTTTCCTTTTCTCTCAACACTAGCATAGCCTGTAAACATGAATTAGAATGAGGAGTTTGACATAAAGGAGTAGAGTCTTGAGTTGTGCAGAACTTCGAAATAAATAATGGTGACATGATTAAACACTAATATTCAAGTCAGTATCTCTAGAATTTGTAATTAGGCTACAAAATATGCTGTCACAGAGAAGAGCTTCAGTACTGTTGAAGCTGATGGTGCTCATGACAGTAACAGTTAGCCCAGATGTTGTTCTGTATAGACTAAAAACCTTGTTACCTCTATTCATCCGGATAGTGTGGATGCTCATTAAATTATGAAGTTGTGTTTCTTCCCAGTACTTGTATATCGATGATCCAGCAGTGCACAGAAGCCTGATTTTTTGAAAGTAAGCAGGTACTGCTCTGTCTGAAGGGCTGGGTTGACTCCCCACAGGACAAAGACTTCCTGGACATCCAAAAGGGCTGTCCCATCCACATGTGGGCTCTTGGGCTGTGTGTGCCCAGGTATATACCTGAGGTTTCCTGATACCAGCACTCCTTTACAGCCCCACTGCTGGGACCTTCCAAATCTGGGTTTGCTTTGAGTTTTCAGATAATTACTCAAAACACAATGTTTGGGAGTGCCCTGCAGGGATGTGACATTAACCGGAGAGAAACCTGTTACTCTTCAGAAGCAGAAACCAAATTTTGCTGTTGTAGCCAGTAAATCTAAAGAGAACTTCCTGACATCTGCAGCACTAGTGCAGACTTGTGCTTTTTTGTGTGGCCCTAATTCCCATGCACAAATCATTTGCTGAAAGCCAGGGTCAAAGCCAAACAACATGGGGCTACAAACTGGGTAATGTGCATCAGCCTTTTAACAGGAATGTGGACTTTGAGGATTGTGCCTTGAAACTTGAACTGCATAATGACATCTGCACTCTCACCTGTCATAACTGTGACTCGTGTACATGTATACCTTCTCACACATCTACACCTCTACAGCCCAGAGGTGCAACTAAGACCAGCATTTAATCCAGGAATTCTCTATAGTAATGAATAATGGAAGCGAAACTCATTGTAGATTTTGATGGGAAGCTTCACAAGCCTGAAATATTGATCCTATATTTTGTGAGAAGGTAGGACCAGAAATTCACTCCTTTCTAACAAGCCATCCCACGTAATTACAAAAGACATAGTCTCCTTTCTCCACCATTTTCCCTGACACCTGCTAATACACTGCTATAGGATATATGTACTATAGACTGTTGATCACATGCAGTTTTGATTTTTTTAACATCAGCACCAAAAGCATTTTTATTGTCAAGCCTTCTGTCTCTTTCCTTTTTTTATCTCTTGCTTTCTTTAAAAAAGAAAGAAAGATTGGATCCAATTTTCACCAGACTAACATGAGCCTGAAGATATTTTCATCAGTTCTTGGCAGATGCTAGATGGACTGCGTACTAATAAATGCCTTCTTGTGATTGTTTTGCTCGCACCTAAGTCCATTTTCTGTGAGCACCATATGAAGTAATTTTAAGCTTTTAATTGTTTATGATATCTGGCACTTCCAGACTCTGTGGATGTTTCTGTATCTGTGAAAGAGAATTATTAAGCACCAGAGAAAAATGCTGCTATGCTACTAGCTGTTAATGCTGAGGAAGACCTGCCAAATCTTGCAGTATTTGTGCATGCCACAGAGGTGGAAAGAAGGCAAGCTTGTGAAGCTAGTAATAGCAGTGGCTTTGTGTCTAGAAGCCTCATAATTGTAGCTCCACGATGACAGAATGATTCAAAACATGATGAAATCTGTATTTCTATTTCTGTGGGTCTTGGATCAGTTCTTACAAATCAAAGTTGAAAATAAATTTGGATGTTTTTGCATAAGATCCTTTCCACTTCAGATGCAGGATAAGGTTTTCAATATATTCATAATGTCTTTTAAATGAAGCATCCCCTGATCTTTAGGACTGTCTCATGCAGTGTTGGCACAGTGGTTGCACTTACAATCAGCTAACAACAAGACCAGAATACAGTTGCTAATACAGAGTACTTCTGCCTTGCACTGCTGTCGGTTACCTTCCTGGGAGTGTGCAGAGTGTTAAACAACGTGACTTGGTATGGTTCAGCAGGCAGCATCATTCCACTACATTTTGTGTGCTACCAACAGTTCAGAGACAGTGAAAGCCCTCAGTGTGCTGTTCATTACAAGAGTAACGAGAGACAGTGCACTTCTTGATTCCCCATATGCACCAAGCGGTCTTCCCTATTGTACCAAAACAACATGCTGGTTTTAGTTGTTTCATTCGAACTGGGCAAGCTCCAAAGCGATGTCAAATCTACATGGTACTACATATTAATGGCTTGTTGGTCCTGCCTCTCCCTATATGCAAGTGAAGGGTGCAGCGAGAGTAAACCTTTGTCTGAAATAGGTGAACAGCCTGCTCAGATATTTATGGCTCAAGTCTTTGAGCCTTTATTTTCTTCCCATGCTTTTCCCGCTGGCACTTCTTCTATCACCTGTATTGGGTATGTTTCCTCAGTAGTGAGTGAGATGGCAGTTCCAGATTTGGCCTATGTAGTTATTTAGGATTGCCCAGGGATATCTAAGGAGACAATAGGAACAAAATGTTCCTATGTGGCAGTTACTACAAATATGTTTGCAGCTTCCAACTATTTTTAGCTCCTGAGGGTACCAGTTTTGTCTGTTTGGTAGCCCTCGATGGCTTTCTCTACCAAGTATTTGCCTGGTCTATTGAATCTGTGCAGACCTTTTGCATTCAGAGCATCCTTTATTAACATCTTTCACATATCTAATACATTCAGATCACAAAACCGTGAATTTGTCTTTGGTTTGTATGCGACTCCTCCTGCTGTCATTTGATGCTGTAGTTTTCATATTGGGTAAAACACTGTATAATCAATCCCTGCCTACCCCTGTTCACACCATGTCTGATTTTATACACCCCTGTCATATTCTTCACGCCCTCATCCCTGTCTTTATGTAAAGGAAGTAGGCACTTAAATTACTACATCTATGTTTGCATCTGGTCCTGTTGTTGAGCATTTCAGCCTTTTATCTTGTTGCAAGGCAGCCTTCAGTTTTAACGGCCAACTCAGCATAGGTTCCCTGAAATGTCTTCATGAAACAAAGTGAGTACTGCTGTGCCCATTGCCCTCTTGTTACTGCTCAAGAAAAACAATGTGGTGCTACGCTGCATAGTTCTGGAGAAACATCAGCTCAGTGCAAGTAGTGAGATGGGAAGAGCAGTGGGTAACAGAGTGAGCCAGCAGACAGAAACAGCTGGAGACTCATTGTAGTATTAGTTGTTTTACCTGACTTCTTAAAAAGAACCTTGCATTGAACTGTATCAGCTATGCTTTCTAGCTCTGGGCAAGAGTGAGAATTTAAGCACTAAGCACCACCTATTAAAGATGCTGGAAGGTAGGAAATAATTGAAACGTCTCCAAAGAGTTAAAATTGGAAAGCTTAGAGTTAAATTGAAAATTCCACAGGTGTGAACTTTGCCTATTTCATACCGGTAAAACTATTGTCTAAATCTTTCACAGTAGTAACTGACAATGTAATACTTCTGCAGAGATTTTTAAACATAGGACTCTAGAATCAGTTTCTAAAAGTGAATTTTTAAGTGTCTGAGGGAGCAAGGAACAGAAATGTCATTGATGTCAGACAAACTCAGTTTTGAAGCAAAAATTGCAGGAATCTTTTATCAAGATGTGATGATGTGTTCTTTATTGCCGTCAAATTGGATGTTTTTCTGAAAGATGCAATCTAGTTGTAACAAGATTCCCTTCGGCGACTGCTCCTTCAGAGCAATCCTGTAGCCTGCCTTATGCTGGAGATCACATTGTAGCCTGTTCTTCTAGTCAGATCATAAAGAAATTATGGAGGTCATATTTGTGACAAATGTCCATGTTGTGTTATTTAAATGATGCTTTGTTTTTAAGTGCTGAGCACAAGAAAATCCAAGTAACGGTTTCTGGGGTCTCCACATTTGACAACCAAATAAGATATTTCATATATTCATTTATGTCCACCTAATTTTTTAATACTTTGGGGAGAAATCTTGACCTTAATCTCTAAAGACATTGATTCTACACATACAGATTGAAAATCCTTTGACGATTCTGTGATTAAAAAGAGACAGAGTCTTCCCCAAAACCTACTAGAGACTGTGACACTTTCACAACTAGTTAATCCTGAGGAAAGGGAAACATGGTGGGTGTAACCCCATCTTTCTTCCTTGGACACAGCTCATGCACAGGACGTGTCCAGGAGTGTGGCCACAGGGAGTGTGCTGTCATCGGTCAGTGGGACATGTGGATGCAGGAGTGTACCAGGTCGTGTCAGCACAGTTCTCACTTCTCTGTGCATTGTCCAAAATTAAAATTGCTATTGAGTCATCATAGCTGCATGTCTCAGTTAAGTGTTTTTATGATTGCAATAACCTGTGCCTAGCAGAGCTATTTTTCAAGATTTTAGCAAATCTAGGCTGATACCCCCACAATACTCACATTTCTAGCAGCTTGGAAGACTGTCATGGAGCTAAAAGATTCAGCACCTTTTTAATAAAAACAGAATTATGAAACAAGACTTGAGATTGGGTGTATGAAGTATGCACGTTTAGGCCTAGTGTTTAAATTTCTAGTTATTTCATCTCAGTTCAGGTTCTTTGTCCTTATTTTGGTCGTCACGTACTGTTAAAATGCTCCCACTAGATTTTTTTCTGTGTGCTTAGGTCTTAAAGATGGTGATGTTATGGAGAACTACGTAGCTTGTAAAGCAACAAGTTGCGTTTGTGTGGCACATAGCGCATGGGCTGGGAGATTTCGAGGGTGCAAAGGACTGTCCCTTCCCAGACAAAAATGAATGTTTGTAGAGAGAGAGAAAGACCAACTGCTCTAAAAAACTGTCTTAGGATCTTTGCCATAATATTTTGGGTTTTAAGTCTGATTAAGATCTGTATTTGTAGCCCAATGATATTTCACATGAAAATTGCTAAGTAAGTCCAGACTTCTCTTCCTTTTAACAAATGAAACTTATTTTCTTTTCCTTTGTACTCTTACTCCTTGTGGGAGCAGGTGTGCATACATCAACATAACAACACATTTTCTGAATACTTTGGATGCTGCTGAAGCTGTTTAACCACTTAAGAATTGCTTTTTCCTCAATGATTGTAATAAAGCAGTCCATTTAAAACAGTTATTTGTATTTTTATTGATAAGGACTTGCATTTAATCTTTAAAAAGATGGAAAAATCCAAAATGCAGCTATGTAAAGTCTTTCCAATTACTGCTGAGCTTCGCATAGTTATAGCACTTTTGCTTAATACAAAAATACAGAGCTGTCTTGAGAAAATATGGCTTTGGGGAGCTTGCAAAAAAAGAAGACCAGTGACAGCTTTGCCTGGGCTTCCCAAAGGCAAGTTGCTCTCTGACACGTATTTATCCAGTGTCTTAGGAGTTAGTTAAAAGAAGCCAGCCCAAGAGTTGGAGGCTGTGTCCCCTGGCAGACGTGCGTAGGTTTGATTTGCAACGCATGAGTGCAGCTTGTCACGTAAATGTATAAGTACACAAGATGTCAAGCAGGATGGGAGACCTGAAGATTCATGCAGGTGATGGCTGCTGTGGTGCACTTACCTTGTAGCTGGTGTAAGGCCTCGTGTGGAAAATGGAAATTAGGGGTCTCATTAGCGCGGCAGCGGTTACCCCTGGCAAAGGCAGTATTTATGTAATTGCTCCGTCCGCTTATCTTCCTGTGTCTGTTGGAGTCTGATCTCCTGAAGGTAAAGGAGTGAAGGTATGTTCAGGGCCCTGAGGCTGACCCCACACAGCAGGAAAGCTGACGGCAGCTCCTCTGCAGCTGAATTTGCTGAGCATCAGCCGGGCTCCTCTGGGCGGTGCAGTGGGAAGCAGCGGGGGCTGCAGGGGGATGAGCATGACCAACAGCTTCTCTCCCAGTGTTCACCTTTTTGCATTTGGTGGTAAATTTGCTTCTCGTGTACTCCAGTTCGGAGACATGCTAGCAGCTGCACGAGATGCAATGGCTAGTACAAGTATCAATTGGGCTAGGCCATTAGTAAGTTATTGCTTGAGACCTGCTCCATTGCCCTCTCACCTGTACGGTGCTGTAGCAGGGGCAACTTCCGTCAAATAACTTACCCATTTATGTTATAAAACAGCAGGAAGTACTCCAGTACTTACCAGAAAAGCTGCTGAGCGGGCTGTGTGGAGCACGGGTTGGACTAGACAAGGAATCTTTGAAGCAGCCTGGCTTCTAGCTCTTTCAAGCACCTAGGTGCCTTCCTTGGTGACCTGTGTGAGGGTGACCACTGCACCACCCAGTCATAATTCCCTTCTCAACATTTAAGGAAAGCATGCAGTCCGGATCCACAGGTCAGATGGAGACTGCTCACATACAAAGACATGCTCATGTGCAAAGTGACATGAGCCCCGTTAACTGTGTGACCATTTGGCACAACGCCGTGCAGGACATGGATGTCCACACCAGCAGCAAACATGCAAGCTCCAGGAGAGGAGTGGGCTTGGGAACAGAATTTTGCAGAGACAAATCAACCTGGTTTATAGTTGCCTTGGCTTTGTGGGCTTCCTGGGGCTTAGTGCCACCAGAGCCAGCCTCAGCTGCCTGCTGGAGTGACCCCCTGAGATCCTGCTGGCATGGCTAGGCTCCAGCAGAGCAGCCGCCCTAACGCTGGTCTGACAATCTTCCTTCAATTAAAGTGGGGGCTGCCAGTGTGTGGGCAGCCATTAGCCTGGAGCATTGTATTGATTCTCCTTTCCCAGTGAGTAAGAGTGCTATTCTTTCACTTCTAAGGATTACGCTGCTTTGTCCTCTTGCTACTGAGCTCACTGCAGACTGACTTTCCTGGGGAAAAAAAATACTGTCAAGTACCCTGTTTTCTTATTCTTATCTCACATTTAGTTTCCTAATTGCAGCTTGGAAATAAAATATCCTTTCTGCTAATTTTATTCTTTTGTAATTGGGAAACGCTGCCAAGTCTGACAACTTCTTCCTTCCAAAGTCTCAGTGTTAAGATGTTTTTTTCCCTGCTTCACAATGACAAAACTGTCAAGAAGCATTGGAGTCAGGAGAAACATGCATTTTGTGTGTGCCAGTGAAGCAGGGCTTTTTATGTTTAGTTTAATTTAAATCTGTCTGCAGCAGAGAGACAGATTTATTTACACATTTCTTAATAATGAATTGAATCGGAAAGTTATTTCTGCGTTAGAGTGTAAGGACTTTGAGTGGATTTTCCCAAAAGCAGCTAAAGAGATTAGGTATCAGCAATCAGTAGAAGCTGGGGGCTACGTCTTTTATATTCTGTATTGAAAACTTCAGCTTAGGGGACCTCGCATTTTCAAACCAGACTACTGACTTGTTCTCCTTTAATACCTTACTGGAGTTTTTTGCTTGGAAAATACCACTGCCAATGTGAAATACATGGAGCTTTTGAAGACGATGTGTTGCTATCATGTCCAGGGAAGAAACATTGCCTTGCTGCGCTTTGGGGTTCTATAGGGGCACTGTGAAGCTGTCATCAGCACCGTGAGACCCTTGGGCTGCTCCCAGAGATTGCTTAGCCTACAGGCTCAGGAATTAATAATTAATTAGGAGAGTAGGTTGAAAATTATTGTTTCTTTGTGTAAAAGTGCCCCCTTCTCCATTTAAATAAAGAAATAAATCAAGACGTGAAACTCTTCAAGCTGCTGCAGTAATCAAGCCACGAGCAGCCTCCCCTTGGCTCGCAGAGCCCATTCCCCACTGTCCTTGTACCCTTAACCATGGGACTGCCTCGAGCTTTGCCTCATCCGTAAACTGCAAGTTGCTTCTAGAAGAGAGTATGGGGTGGGGAAGGGAGGGCAAGAAGCACTTTGCAAACTGCTGTTGGAGAGTCCAGAGTGGTCTCTGCTGTACTGACCTCATTAGTGGCCAAGCTGCACTAAAATACCTTTTGCATGGCACGTAGTGAGTGAGCTCTGGGCTGAGACTGATGTAAGACATGGGAATGGTTAGTTGTAATATTAGAAACTTGGTGCTAAATCATGGATTCAGGAAAACAAATTTAAGAAGTTGCTTTTAACACAAAATAGAACAAGTAACTTTCTGGGATCATTATATTTACAGTCATGCTGCCTCGCTGACCTCTCAGAATGGAAGAAATAATTTTCTTCATTTTTTTTTTTCTTTCTGGTGTTATAAGACAGATGGTGTATGCTCTTAAATAATGAAATAAGCCATGCTCCACACAAGATAAGGCACTTGAAAATGTTGCTATAAATGCACGGAGGTTGTGCATTTGTCAGTTCAAATAAATTATTTCAAATAATCCTTTGTCTACAACTTTTGCCCCTCAACAAACGTACAGTTAATCACAGAGCGAAATCTCTTTCCCCCTGTAGATTGTGTTCCGGAAAATCAGCGATGTCAAGCGTGAAGAAGAGGAGAGAATGAAGAGGAAGAACGAAGCTCCTCTGATCCTACCCCCGGACCACCCCGTCCGCCGGCTGTTCCAGCGGTTCAGGCAGCAGAAGGAAGCGCGGCTCGCAGCAGAGAGGGGCAGAGATCCGGATGACCTGGACGTGGAGAAGGGCAACGTTTTAGGGGAGCACTCCTCCGCCCGCTCGGTGGTGAAAGCCAGCGTTGTGACTGTGCGGGAGAGCCCGGCCACCCCCGTGTCGTACCAGTCTGCTTCAACCTCTGGGGCCTCCGACCAGGCCAAGCTGCAGGCCCCGACGTCGGAGCACACGGGATGTAAAGTGTCGGGGGACTACCCCCGGCGGAAAGGCTGGGCCAAGTTCAAAGAGGCCTGTGGGAAAGGTGAAGACTGGAACAAGGTTTCTAAAGCAGAGTCCATGGAGACTTTACCAGAGAGAACTAAAGCTTCGGGAGAAGCTACCCTGAAGAAGACGGACTCTTGTGACAGTGGCATTACAAAAAGTGACTTGCGCTTGGATAACGTCGGGGAGACAAGAAGCCCGCAGGACCGCAGCCCCGTCCTCACCGAGGTCAAGCATTCCTTTTATCCTATCCCAGAACAGACTCTTCAGGCCACCATGCTAGAAGTGAAACACGAGCTGAAAGAGGACATCAAGGCTTTAAACACAAAAATGACCAATATAGAAAAACAGCTCGCTGAGATACTTAGGATATTAACCTCAAGAAGAAGCTCCCAGTCGCCACAGGAGTTGTTTGAAATATCAAGGCCCCAGTCTCCAGAATCAGAAAAAGACATGTTTGGAGCTAGCTGAGGTGTTTCTTTTTAAAAACAAACAAACAAACACACCAACCGACAAACAGCCCCCTAACGTTTTAAATTTAATCTTTCTTGAAAACGAGTGAGGGACCAGTTCACTAAGCATGTTCCCTGTGTCTAAAAAGGTACAGTAACAGGAATTGCAACCTCATGTCAAGATGGCAGCTGACTCTGAAGCCTTTTTGACAGCAAGGGTACAGTTTCTAAAATTTTTTTTTTCTCCGTTGGTGCCCATTCCCCCTCGCTCCCCCACTCTCCCTCAGGATGTTGGAATAAGAATTCTGACAGCAGCAGCCACCCCCGTGAGTCCCAGGTGACCTCTGAGGTTTTTGGAGCATGCCTTACGTCATTAGCTCGGGTTTTGCCTATATGAATAAGCTCTTGCCAGGGTGCTTGTTTTCAGCATTTGGTCGGTTGTTTGGGTTTTTTTTGCTGCTGCTGTCACAGTCAACTGTACAACATGTTAAATGTCACAGTATATTTTCATATATCTGTAATAATGCAAAGAGCAGTAGGAGATGTGTATTTTGTTTCAATAGAGTGTGTGAAATGTACTGAAGTTATTTTTGGGTAGTCAAGGAACAGCTAAAAACATGAAAGTGGTAATTTTTAATTGCAAACTGACATATTGCTAAAGCAATTACATTTAACCTCACCAATAGCCACAGTATTTCAGGTCTGTTAATAAATGGGATCTTCCACATTCTCATTCACTCATCAATAACAAGTCCTGCAGATTTGAATCCCCATGAAAATATACTGTGGCATTTATGTCCTCATTTTGCTATGAATCTGCTCTTTTAATTCTTGATAAATTATTATTCAGAGGTTTCTGTTTTGATAATGTTCATTGTAGCCAAAGGCTTTCACAAAGATTTTAGATTGTGGCATTTTTCTCTACATCCAGATGTATTGTTCCTGATCTAATCTTGCTAGTAAGCAAATGGATAATAGAGGTAGAAATACAGTGCTTACTGTATACAAGTGCTATTGTAGCAAGGAAACAAAAAGATCTGCTTCTTAAAGAAGGAGATGTTTCCAAAACTTATATTTTCTTAACTTTTTTTGGAGGAAGATTGAAGCACTTTACCAAAACTACTGTTCATTATTCATTAGATAGGGTAGCATAGCTGATGTCATCGCTTGGGTCATCACCTTGGGATATAGGTGTATATTCACAGTATATTCTCTCCACTGATCTAATATGTTCGCTATTTAACAGTAGCTTAGAGCACAGAAGCTTGGTGCAACACTTTTTTGGGTTTTCATTTTTAATGGCAATAGGTCTTAACACAACGTGGGAGTAGTTAAGTCTCATTCTTTTTCCACGGTACCAAGTCATTTACAAAAAAAACTATTATTTTTTGGGGAAGATTTTAGTTCATGTTAAGTAAGGAAGAGGCAAGAAAAATAATGGATTTGAAAGGACTTCTGGTGGCCTGATACTTGCACGGTGCAATGCAGAACTGTGTCAGATGTCCCTGGGGAAGTGTGAGGTCCACTGATGAACCGGCACAGTGGTGAGGCTGCGCTGTGCAAAGCTACTGGCTCAGGTCTTGAAGTCACTGTATTTGTATCTGTTCCTGCAGTAACTGCCCTGCTCTCACACATGCTGGTTATTCCAAGCACAGCACCAGGCTTTCCAGGTCCAGAGGCAGCCGGCTTAGGGTTGGCTTTCGTAGGTCTTATGCCTTGGTTTGGTATGGAAGTGCCCACAGACTGAATTCGTACCCAAGCAGTGAAATGTTCCTGAGAAACAGCTATTGGAATCAAATCTGTAGGTTACCTTTTCCCCTCACCCCGGAAAAGGCACTAGGGAGGTGACCTTGCCAAGATGCCATTTCCATAATTTATTTCTGGTTCCATGTCTAG
This sequence comes from Tringa tobata, assembly GCA_033628505.1. Classification (NCBI taxonomy): domain Eukaryota; kingdom Metazoa; phylum Chordata; class Aves; order Charadriiformes; family Scolopacidae; genus Tringa; species Tringa tobata. The sequence goes on along the minus strand of JAHREE010000287.1, from coordinate 8,425,803 downwards.
ATTTCTCCAGTGGTAACTGGTGCCTTTTACAGTCATGCACTGTGGACACGCGGTACTGAGGAAGGCTCTCTTTTACCAAAGTCACCCTGTGTCTTTGGTGCATTAATCACTGTAAGTGGCAACAGTTACCTGTAATAGCTATTGCATGATTGCCGTAAGAAATCCATACATCAATGGTTTCAGTGAGAAACGATTTAATGATTTTTCTTTCTAGTCTCCTCGGTCAGTAAATTCATTGGATAGTGAAATTATGGCTAAGTAAATCACAGGTGTACAAGGATTTATAATTCATGCCCAAAAGTTCCAGCAAGGTTTTAGAGACTGACTTGGAGCCAGTTTCCTAATCCAGGCAAATTGTTCATCAGCATTATGTTACTTTTGAAAGGCTGAAAGTGTTGCTGAATTTAGCAAGCACTTTGCAAAAGTGAAACTCGTCATACCTGCAGGTGGATAAATGTGGAAATTAGCTTATGCCAGGTGGATGAGAGAGGAGATGTTTGTAACCTCCAAAGAACATGCCTAATATCCCCAGCACGGCAGTGCAGAGATAGAACTGAACATGTAGTTGGAGGTTACCTGACCCTTTGTTGCTGATACTGAGTTGATGTTTTTCAGTGGTATTTTTATGTGCCCTAAAGGATGTTAAAGGTTATTCTGATCTTGCTGATTGCCCAAGCCTGGAGTCACGGCAGGGTCAGGCCTAGAAGCCCCATAATTAGCCACACCTGTGAATAAAGGAACCCAATTCCCCATTTGCTGGGGCACTTCTAGAGCAGCCTGAAGTCCAGTAGGATATTGTATTCCTCCACACCCTGTCTAACAACGGTGGGTGCAGCACAAAGTCCATTTGTAAGGCTTTTATAAGGCTCTTATAAAGGTCTATAAAGCCATTTATAATCCATTTGTAAAGCCTTCAAAGACTGTAATATATTCTGGAATTACACTTAAAATTTAATGTCTTTGAAGATTATGGCCAAATTTGATTGTGTTACAGCCATGAAACTCCAGAGGAACTCTACTCCTTACAACGACACCTTCAGGGTGTCTGCTCCAGGTCAGCACTGAGAGTGGTCAATGACATTCATATTTGCACAGCTGTAACTGAGATCAGACCCATTTTATGATTATTTTATGAACTGGCAGGTGCTAAAACCAGTTGTAGGAGACTGCATCATCCCTCAATAATGTGTATGTGTCGTAAGAGAATTAAAAAAAAAAGCATTCTGTCTAGGATGAACTTTGGTCTTTGGATTCCCTGGGTTAGCAAGTGGTTAAAATGAACAAAACCTTGCTTGCTATGGGACATCACTCCTTTGAACCTCAGACTAATTTGTCCCTGTGCTGTAGTGCCTGGGCTCTGCAGCTGCAGCACGTCTCCTTCAGAGAGCAGCTGAACGCACCTGTGTTACAAATCTTTCTTCCTTGAGCCTTACACGTAGATGCCTACGGCTGGACGGGGTGCGTACCCACCGTAATTGTTACTTGTTCTTTCATTTTATTTGTCAGCTTTTCCTTTTTCTTTTGTTTCTCTTTACGTGTTGGTTAAGGCATTTCACTTAAATTATTTTCCAGCTTAGAAATGAATGATCTCTGAACATGATACTCTGCCCCTTAACAAGCAAATACTTGTACATACTATAAAAGACAAAACCAAAAAGCCTGTTTCAACTGTGTTCTGGCATAGTGCTTCTGCCATTTAACAGCCTGCTAAATAACCTACATTAATCTAAAAAATATGGTGTGTTCCATTTTTACTATATGATGGAATTAGATTTCAGTCAAAGGAAGGTAGTTGAGAGAAAGAGCCTGGGTTATAACTTGGTAAAATGGGAACTTCTAAAAGTTCACGCTTAAACTGTTAGAAAGAATACCAATATGCATCACAGGATTAAAAATGCGAAACACAGCTCTCACCCCTACCGTGTTCAGATACATTTGATTCTGTCTGGTATTACATGTATACTTTTCAAAGCACCATTCTCACTTTAAATCTCTTTCACAGTGCTGCCCTGAATCCCAGTGAACACCCTGTTTAACAGCTTCGAAGGTGATGTTCTGCTTCTACAGTACTTCACTTTAATGAACAAAGCAAGATATTTACTGTGAATATCTGGTGATATATTTTCACTCACTCTTAACCAGTCTGTGAAAGAATTTAATACATGATTTGTCTTTACTATTTAAACAACAATGTGTAGTACACTTGTGCAGATGCGTGTACATACACATCTATATATAATATCTATGTATAGATAAGTCTATGGATTGCATTTCTGTTAAGTAAAAGCGCATCCCTCCTTTAATGATTCCAGTTCAAGAAGGGAGCTTAAATCTTCCCAGTAGACACCCACTCAGTGTCCTACTGAGTACCTTGTTTGTTAACTGTTGAACTTTTAAGGCCATGACTTTTGGTTTCTCTAGTTGGCCTCTTTTATACTGTTAGTCTGGCAAATATTGTGACTGGGAGAAGATCTGTCAAGTGTTGTGATGGTCAGGAAACAGAAATACATGTGAAATTGGGAAAATGCTGCACCATAGTCAGTGGGAATAAGGCTCCTAAGCCACTCTTTGTTGCTCCCAGTAACTCTGAAGCTAAGCTGCCCTGGTAGTGGCTTCTCCTGCAAGAGAGATGGTGGAATAAGTGGATTTCTTTCTTCCTGGTACTAGGGGCTCTCTCAAAGGTGCTGGGCCTGTCCTTCTTCTCACGGGCACACATGGTTGCTGCACCTCTGCTTTCTTGTCCTGGTGTTAGGTGGTGATAAGCATCTTATACTGAATTCTTCCTTTCCATGTAGTCTCCTGTGGGTGTATTTGCAATAACAAAGTCTGTGTTTCAGCTGCACTTGTGATTCATTAACACAAACCTTTTAGAGGGAGTCCTGTGCAGGGGAAGCTCCAGGAATTTGAGGTGAGGCACAGTAGGTTACTGTACCCTCCAATCTGACATAGTTTTGACCACATTGTTGTGGCAAGCATTTGATTCAATTAAATAAAAATAAAGCTTTTTGCAATAAGATATATCCAACATCTAGCCTTAAAACCCTTTCATAAGTGATATAATTCAAACTGTGATTCCATTGTCCTTCCTTCTTAATGTTCTGTAGTATTTACAGTGTTGCCTAAAGATGAAGCACTTTTTGATTAGCTTTCTAAATCTAATGGAAATCACTTGCTGGTAATCACATCTCTTTCTCCACTTATTGCCTTCTTATTAGAATAATGAATTACTCCAATAGCCCTCTCCCCTCACAAAACAGAGACATAACTATTATATAAAAACTTTTGTGTATCAGGGAGCCAACCTCTCATATTGCAAAAGTGTTTGTTTTAAAGAGTTTTTTTACAGTTCCACAAAGCTAATGTGAATTTACCTGCAACTGTAATTTGTTTCAAGCTGATTGTTGAGTGTTGTGTAAACATATTTGATGTGTAATCCCAGTACATCTCTGTAACTGGATCTAAATGCCTAATGTTAACAAAACAGTTTGGGGTTTTTACTAACTGTTCTGAAAAGCTAATGGTTTTTTTTTCTTCTTCCCACTGAATCTGTGACCACTAACATAGAAAATGAATCATTTTAGCTGTAGATGAAAGAAGTTCAATAATCTTGTATCAGGATGAACTGCTATATAAAGAAATACCAAGTTTTCTAATGAATGTGTTATATTATTGTACCTACATGCAATCAATATTTGTACATCTGTTGGAGACCTGTCTGCGTTTCAGTATTTAGCCACCACTGCATGGACACTTTATTGATATGCAGTTAATGCAGTTGCTTTGGCGCTTTTCAATGTATTTCACTTGTTTTTATCCTTTCAGAAATCCACCAAATACTCTTGGTTCTTTTTCTTTGCATTTGTCACTTTGTTCAATGAAGCATGACTAGAAAAAGAGAACGAGCAGATACTATTTTTGTGGTCAGCGAAGCAGCTGCCAGTAGATAGACAGTGAGTGTATGTATGTATGTATGTATACGCACTGTCTGGGAATGTTTCAGTTACAAATGCAGGCACCTACATTAATGATATCCCTATTCAACATTTTTAAACAAGCACAAATAATATTTGTAAAAAAAAGTTTAATTTTATTTATTATAGTAATAAACTATTTTATACATTATGGTTGCTTTGGTGTGCCTTTCCGTGTATTGAGTATTGTAAGATCAATAAGGGTTTTTAAAATTACTTTCTAGAACTTCTGGCTAGCCATTTTGTTACTGTTGTTTTGTATCTTGAGTGTTATCAGTAGAGAAGTGTGATATTACTGTTTTGGTCATAAACAACCCAGGTTGTTTCCTCAGATTTCCATATGCCATGTATCAGTACAATCAGGATTTACACTCCCACTGTAAACTGAACTCAGGTGTCCTATAAAGTGAGTATCCTGGCACCCCAGGCAGTGGCACGCCTGCACTGTGGACTCCAGTCTGGGCCAGGTGTCTGCTGAGCAGGAATGAGATCACCAGAGGACTTGCTGTGACCTGTCTAAAATATAGATATCCTGAGGGCCCACGTGTCTGTAGCTGGTCTGTGGTTTAGATGGTGTTCACTATTGCAATATCTGAGAACTATTACAAAACTTCTGGAAACCAGAGTACTATCAAACAGGCTTCGGCTGTCCCGTCATCTGCTGCAGAAGAAGGTGACCTTACCATGGACTTACATGAAAAGAAAACCATCAGGAATGAATCCCCTAGTAGTGTGTCACCTGCAGTAGTGTGACACTACTGCAACGGACAGCAATGAGTATTATTTTGTTGGCTACCTCAGCAAAGAAATCGATAACCAGAGGTGACAGGAATGGGAGATCCTTTCAGGTCATACATGAGAGGATCACGCACAGCAGCCATTTCTGCGTGCCAGCAGCTGCTCTGGACCTGTATACAAGGTCTTCAGGACGTCAGCCAAGACCCCGTGAGCTTCGCACCCATTTTTGTGGTTCATCCTCCATCGTCTCGTCTGAGGGTCTGGTGAAGGCAGCCGTCGCCTGCGTTAAGACACTTCATGGGACTGTGAATCTCATCTTCAAAAGAGCAGCAATGAAGCATAAGCTTCCAGGCTGCAGAGCCGAGGCTCAACGGTACAGAGAGCAGCCAAGGAGCACAATGAGGAAATATTTTTAACATCGTTTCTGCATCCACTGTAGTATGTGGTGTGACAGGATCTCCGGTCGCTAGTATTGTTTCACTGGCCAGTATGAAAATCCAGCTTTCTTTTGCCTAACGTTATGTACAGTCTTCCCTGTACTTATTAGAAAAGGGAAAATTACCGTAGTGAAGGCATGTACTTTTTTTTATTTTTTTTTGTGGTCTCTAGAGGTGGCTGTTCTCATTTTCAGAACTCTGCATTATTTTCTTTGCTCTGACTTTCCCTGCGTTCTCAGCAGCCTCCCAGCTTGTGCTGCAAGCAAAAATTAGTGGAAAGAGTGGTAGCATTGCCCGCACAGTGTTACCCGTCCCGGCTTCCCTCCACTTATCAGCCCCACAACATTTCAAAGCAAAGGTTATTAACTACAGCACTTTTTGGGCCCAGATTTGTGTGACAAATTGCAAAAGTTCATGTTCCACACGCTGGCCTGTTGGCCCAGCTGAGCAGCAGTGGTGAGTGACCCCTGTCTCACCTGCAGCAGCCCCTGCTCGTCATTCACTGCACCTGGGAGTGTGTTTGGGGCAGGGAAAAACAGTTCCCAGACTGCAGGGTGTGTGCTGTGCCTTCTGGCTTCTCTCAGCAATAACTGCAGATGTTGCTTCTGCTGTTTTGTTATGGGTGAGTGTGCGAAGGGCAGCACCTACAAGGTGCCTGAAGGTGGGGAGCCAGAGGAGCTCCGGGTGTTGGAGCGTGTGTGATGAGGAACAGCCTCCCCGGCGCTGTAAAGGAACACCTGGCTGCTCGAACTGCCTGGCAGAGGGTCTGGAGCCCACAGAGCTTTCCTCGCCTCTGGGCCACTGCCTGCGTGGCAGCTGCAAGGGACCCTTCCCAGGGACGTGGGGGCTTTACCTGGCCAGGTCTGTGGCCCAAGGGACGGCAGCAGCGACTCCTGAGGCAGTCTGCGACGTCCGGCTTGTGGAGAGGTGAGTGCTGCTTACACGGTTTTGAATTTTGCATTTGGTAAGGGGGGTTCTTTAATTGCCTTGTGGTGCATTTCAGTATCTCTGCTGGGGTTAGGAGCACTCGGGCTCCAGTGCTTCTTTGCACTGGAGTAAATTCCACCAGCACAACCCAGCTCCTCTGGGCTGGGAGAACCCGTGGGACTGGGTTGCAGGGGATCTACCCCCTCTCACGTATGTGTACAATAGCAGTGGCTTTTATTTGCTTCCCCCCATCACTAAGGGAACACCAAAACTGTTTCTGCTCAGTGCCTGGCAGCAACGCATCCGCCTGGAGTAGGTGGACACCCAGGACAGCCCGCTGAACTTGGGGGGAGCAATGAGCCCAGTGGCCATTGCAGTGGGGTGGGTGATGAGCCTGGTGGCCACCTGTCTGCCCCCTCACTGAGTGAGAGACAGACGGCCACAATGCTCCAACCTTCCCAGCCACGGTGGGCTTGAGGAGATCTTGGTTGATGGGTGCTTTCTGTGCTTGCCTCGTGCCCCGCTGTGGAGGGGGTTAGTAAGGCTGCAGGTGCAACTGGAAAGTGCCGAAAAGGATGCGGTGTCGCCGTGGTATTTATTACCAGAGGCAGTGGCGTGAGGGGGTTCATTGCAACAGGCATATAGCCCATAAAGAATATCAGCAAATACAAATATTTTTCACCTAGAAGATTGCATTTTTGCTCCTTTCATTCTAATTCGCCACAGCCTCAGTGTTGGCACGTGGAAGCTGGGGGGAATAACCCCTCCTGTTCTTGAAAGGCAGAATGAGTAAAAACCTGTGAGAGATCCAAAGGCGGCATTAGAGTAACTGAACTCCTAATGTGTCTGTCAGGAGGAGATAGGAGGATGCTTGTGCACAGTCATATCTGCAAAATACACGTGCTCAAGCCTTCTTTTTTGTTTGGGGTTTTTTTTTTTTATTCCTTTTCTCTTCCTTCTCCATTCCTGTTTCCCCTTCCTAATCGAGTTCAAGCCCTCACGTAGCACAGCCAAGTGCAAATTTCAGCAGCTGCATGGCACAGGTGTTGGTTTAAAACAAGCTGAATTTGTGAAGTTAACAACACTCCTGGAGGCAGGAGTGCATGAGTAACCTCCAAGAGTTTGCTTTTGAGACAAAATTTAGTTATCCTGCACAGTGTTTCCTTTATTTTTGTTGGGGCTTTTTTTAAGCTTTGTTTGCTTGTAGAGTTTTCCGTGAACATTTCTGTTCCTGTGGCTGAGGAACAAGGTGAAGGTTAATGAGGCTTTGCTGTTAATTCCTCCCTGGGGGGATGCGTAGCCCCTGCCAATGTCACTGCAGTTTGTATGTGCAAATCTGAGATGGACGTGCTTTGGTACCGGCATTTCATAGAATCAAAGAATGGTTTGGGTTGGAAGGGACCTTAAAGATCATCTAGTTCTACCCCCCTGCCACGGGCAGGGACACCTCCCACTAGACCAGGTTGCTCAAAGCCCCATCCAGCCTGGCTTTGAAAGCTTCTGGGGATCCCCATTCTCCTAGCTGAAATGCACAACTTGGGGAGAAAGAAACTGTGCTGGAGTATCTATTACGCACGTGGATCTCCTAGAACAGGAGGACCATGGCCTCTTCTTCAGCAGGGGTTACCACTTACTGCTAAGCAGCGGCAGCACAGTGAGTGCGGTACAAGCCTGGGAGCCGCTGTGTGCTCGGCTCAGCTCAACAAGAAACAGTTCCCTGCAAGCAGTGGCTTACAGTGAAGGGAAATACAGATTGCTTTCAGGCCTCTCTGGTCTGAAATAATTTTTGGCAAGTTTTCGCCAAAATCGCAATCTTTTTTGGCGAGTTTTACTGTTAAGCAGAAGGTATTTTAGAATAACTAATGATAACAGGAAAATTTATAGGATGTTCTCAGCTGTGGCATGAGGATAGAAAAGAGAGAGAAGATAATCCGTGTGTAGCCCCAAGACAAAATAAAGTATTTGGTTTGGTTTTCCTTTAGAATGATAACGCTGCACATGCAGCCGCGTTGAGCCTGGCTATTGGACGTGTGTGGAGACAGAAATATAAACTAAAATGGTTCAGCTGAAAGTGGGATTGAAAAAGGCACCTTTTTGGAAAGTGTGCAGAAACTGTGCATAAAATTACAGTTCTAGCAACAAGAATTGTAAACAGCTGTGTAACACGGGGGAGTGCATCTCACTTGTGAGCAGAGAATAAAGCAGCTGTAGTCAGACGTGCTGAGAAGCTGCAGGCTGGTTGCTCTGACCTCAGTGGTAGACCAGGTGTCAGGGGAAGAGTCTAAGGCCACGGTAGTAAACGGAAGAAACGTATAATGTAGTCAAAGTACAGCCTTGGATACCTGTCCCGGTGGGTTGAATCTGCTGCATTTCCTTTGCCATGGAAAATCAGCTGTGGAGGAAACCTAGCTGTGGCTCAGGGAGGCTTCTGAGGCAAGCCAAGGAGAACAGAGTGAGCAGGTAGTGCAGAGTGAGAGTACGCGCAGTCTGCAAGCCCACCGAGGGGCAGGCAGCAGGGAGGGAGCATGAGGAGCTAAATGAAAGCAGGATGCTGGCACAGGAGCAAATGGGACCGACTGCCCAGGAAGCTCGTCAGGCTGGGGGTTATCAAGGGCTGTAGCCCTCGGAGTTATCTTCTGCCCAGCAGCTGCTGTAGTTTCATTACTGGAGTGTGGCTGTCTTCTGGAAGGAGCTGCGAGATACTTTGCCCTGCCTAAGTTGTGGCTACCGGTATTGCAGGGTACCATTGTGTCACTGCCAGCATCTTTAAAGTTTTAAAGATTTAGCTTGGAAACCTTATTACAAAAATATAATTTTTTTTTTAAATGGAAGTTTCCTCAACCAGCGTTAGGTAATAAGCAGTTCATAGCCTCCAAGTACTCCCAAAGCAGTACACTATTGTATTTTTGAATGATTGTCATGCTTTTTTAACCCTTGTCAGTGGTTATTGAAATAACCATTCAAGGCAAGCAGGATGTCTTCAGAGACTGAAGACCCTTTGTATGTCTCATATTCTTAACAAGCAATGTTTGGTAGGGCTTGATCAGATTGAGGACCTCTGAGAATAAGAAACCTGAGTGAAGTTTGCTAAAGTCTGGGCAGACAGCACCCAGGGCTCGCTTGGTCACTCATCCCTGGTGACCTTCTGGGATATTGCTGTTTGGAGGGCTCAATACCTGTGTGGAGCTTGAATGGGTTAAAAACACTGGGTTTCCCCAGACCCTTACACTTGCTGCCAGGCTGGAATGAGGTGCAGTCAGAAGCTCCTGTGCCCTTGAGTATCCAAGTCCTGTAGAAGGTTTTCTCCATGGTTCTTTCTCCTCTGTGGTTTGGCATTTCATGACATGAGTCATGATGGGTCTGTGGCAACTGGCTGGCGAAGTGGCACCCAGGGCGGGCTAGGGGCTGCTGCTGCGTGGTGTTTTAGTGCGGGGCCCACAGTAAGGCCACCATATGTGGGGCGGGTACTAAAGGGGAGTTATTTCCCTCCCCACGCTACAGCTTTGCATATGCCAGAGGCCCTGGTGGGCAGTGGTGGGGCTGGGCAATTGCTGGGCTTGGTCGTTAGTCAGCCTGGTCCTGGGCAGATGTTTGCCAAGGCAGGACCTGGGCCATGCCCCTTCTGTATTTGCAGCACGATCATGAGAACTGAACCTCATCAAAGGGTGGCCTTGGGGCTGGATGCCAAGAGGTGGTGGTGGGGGAAGCAGATGACAGATCACTGGAGTAGCCTGGAGCGGAGATGTGACCAAATGAATGTTATTAGTCTGTAGTTTCAGCATAAACTACCATCTCAGCACAAAACTACCACCACAAGAGTAAAGCAAACCCATAACTATAAATTAGCAGTAACATCATTTAAAGAACTGTCTCGTAAATGCTTATTTTTATCTCTGCAATTTGGGTTACTATAAGGTAATCCTGCCCCATATCTGAGCCCTTAAAACAACCTTAACCCTTCCAGCAACAGTCTGAAAAAAAAAAATCAACTGGATCTTCTTCTTTTTTTTTTTTTTTTTCCTTGCCTTTTAAATTAATTTACCAAGAGTGTAGATGTTTCTGGTCTTCTAGTCTTCTAATAGCATTTCCAGTTATTCTGTTTTTTGCCACCTAATTTCGGAAACTCAAATGCACTAGTGCAGGGATGGAAGTTCTCTGGTCCATAAAAATTAATTAACTTTGTCAAGAAAGATCAGCTCTAGAGGGAGTGCTAATACAATTTAAACTTCACAGGTCATAACCGAAGTTATGTTTCTGTATTAGTTCTCCAGTAACCTTTAATTTTTCAGTGGCTGGCTGATGCACCTGTCAGCAATGATTCACCTCAGCTACCCAACCAACCACATGTAAAGTTTTACTTAAATCCCTATAGCTGGTGAGGCACTTCTACTACCTGTAGTTTGACCGCTGCTGGGGAAGGCATATGCTACTGGTATCCCATTTCTTTTGATCCATTTTTGAATTGAACTGGTACGCAGGTTCCTGAGGTTAGTTACACTTAAACCAAACCGGCCCTGGATATAGTGAAAGGTGGTGCAGCCTAGATTGTGGTCAAAATTTACCTGTTAAACCCTGATGTTAGCTTAACTTGCTCTCACCCAGACCTTTGTGGCTCCCAGTGTAAGGAATGAGGAGTTTTTTGAGCACTTGTAAGTGCGTTTGATTCCCCCGACTAATGCCGCCGCGTAGTTTCCATCCTGCCACTCTGAGTGTTGGGTGCTGAGCAGGGGTGCCTGTTTCCCCCATGGAGCAGTGGTTTCCCAGGCCAGTGATGCTGACACGTGGCTGGAGGACTGATGTTGCTAAAGCTTGTGGGAGATGCCCTGAATGAAGCAGCGCTGAGGCTGCCTGACAGTTGGGCCTTGACGCTCTTCAGCTCCGTCTCTTGCACAGCGTCTAAAATATATGGGTCAGACCTGTTAGATGTTTTCTTTTCCTCTCCTCCTGGGCAATGGTGGCATCCCTGGAAGCCTCTCAAGCTTGGATCTGCCAGTGCTTGCCCCCCAAGGCTGGGGATGCCTGAGCTGAGCTGGTCCAGCAGGATGCTCTGGTGTAGGTGACATGTGGCATGGGATGCTGGGGACCCGTCTCATTCTCAGATGCTCTGGAAGGACCTGTGGTTGACATGATCACATTTGCTGAAAGTGGAAATCTCAAATAAAATAGTCGTCTTCCTCTCTTCTTCCTTTTACGTGCAACTAATGCAGGAATGGCTCCACAAGCAGCTATTTGTGAAACTGCTGAAATCAGTTCACGTGCACACAGTACCCCTGGGCATCTACAGGGGGTCAGCAGAGATGCCCACTAGAGAGGGTTGATCTCAGAGGTCCCTCAGTACAAGAAATGAGCTATTGTAATGCAGATTTCCCCTAATTCCTCAAAGGTGTTACAGCCTCAGCGTTCTTCACAGTCTTTGTGGCAAGCAGTATTTCAGCTGTCCCTGCTGGATTGAAATATATGCCTTGACTAACAAGTGGCTGTGCGCTGAGAGAGTTATTTTTGCAAAGCAATAACGGGCAGCGCTGCTCGGGAAGGCGGGGGGGTGGACTACAAAGCGCAGGCAGGAGAAGCTCAGACAGACCGTGCATAGTAATCTCCTTGCTCTTCACAGCTCCTTGAGTAGAATGGTGCCAGCAGGCCTTGAGGAAGGCAAGCCTCCTCCGCTCTGCAAGCGGGAGCTGCGGCCTGCTCCAGGGTTAGCAGTGATGGAGGGTAAATTAAGCGGGTGCGCAGGAGAGCAGAGAGGCACTGTGTTACTGCCACGACTAATAACACAAGTGCTGCAGGTTTTCACAGTTAAGCTGTTTTTCTTCTGACCTGTGGTGAGCTGGTTATTCCAACTAAGCTGCTTTTAGCTCTCAGATGTGAAAGAGATATGCGAGCAAAGCCTGGCTCGCCCTCTAATCAATGCAGAATTAAAGAAAGAGCCACTTAGCATAATCTTACCATCCCCAGCAGTAACAACGGCTGGGAGGGCTTGTTGGCCACGGAGGGGCCTAGGGGAAGGATGTATGTGTGTGACAGAACTTGATTGCTACAGCTTAGTGGAAGCCGCTAAAGCCATATATTGAGATATGTTATGCTCGCTCATCGCTTAGGTGTTTTTGCAGAATGCCTAGCTCGGTTTCAGAGCCATCGTCTTGTGTTTGGTCACTACACATTTGTGACTTTTAGGGTCTATCAGCAGTAGTATCCCCCATCAGACTCAAAGCGTCTCCCCTTCAGTTCAAAATGGTCAATGTCTTTGCCAATTTCTGTCTTTGTCAGCTGTGTCCTAGGCCCCTCAGATTTTCCTTAGTGTTTGGCAGTCTCTTCCTCCCTTCACCTTTATTTTTCTTGGTGAGTAGGGTGTCTACTTTGATCTCCTCCAGGCCTTTGCAAGCTCCCGCCCCCTCTAGGACTGTCACTGAGGACTGCCATGGAGGATGCACTTCTGGCTACCACATAATTTCAGTTCCATCAGGTGCCATGTGATAACGTACAGTCAGTTCTCGGGTCATGCTGAGAAACGTGTCTCCAAGCTGAGGGTGTAACTGAGTACCTACATGTGAAGTGTTTCAGGCACACTCTGAGCTCTTAGGAGAGCTGTGTGTTTGACCAGGCATGCCCCATGCCTGCCTCATGCCTTGCCTACTGGTGCTTCTATCAGCAGGACAGCTCAGAAACTTTGTGAGCGGGCTTGTTCTTGAAATGCGTGTTTCAAAATGGCGTGAAAAGAACGCCTGGAAAGACTGAGTGTGAAGGAAATCCATTTATTTCTCATACGATAAATAGTTAAACTATAAGAAAACTTGTGCAAGCATGCTTCGTGTTTCTGACTGTAGCCCGAGATAGCAAGAGACCGAAGCATCATTTTACTCGCATGCTACCCTCAGTGACCACTCCCAGAAGCTTCATGTGCTTGAGTCCCAGCTTAACTGAGCTACAAGGGCAACGATGCTGGTGAGGGGTCTGGAGCACAAGTCTTATGAGAAGTGGCTGAGGGAGCTGGGGTTGCTCAGCCTGGAGAAAAGGAGGCTGAGGGGAGACCTTATTGCTCTCTAAAAATACCTGAAAGGAGGTTGTAGAGAGGTGGGGGTCGGTCTCTTCTCCCGTCACAGGCGATAGGACAAGAGGAAATCGCTTCAAGTTGCGCCAGGGGAGGTTCAGGTTGGATATTAGGAAAAATTTCTTCACTGAAAGGGTTATCAAGCATTGGAATGGGCTGCCCAGGGAAGTGGTTGGGGCACCATCCCTGGAGGTATTTAAAGGACAGGTTGACACAGTGCTTAGTGACATGGTTTAGTAATGTTTGTGGTTTTTTTTATCAGAGTTAGGTTGATGGTTGGACTAGATGATTTTAAAGGTCCCTTCCAACCTAGACAAGTCTATGATTCTATAAAAGGTGTATTTCCTTTTTAAACTCCCACCGTCAGGGAATGCATGTTCCGTGCAGTGCACTAGAGGGATAAAAGTGACCACTCTGCATCCCACAGGCTTCCAGTGTGTAGTGGTGTTTCTTCATGGCAGTGAAGCACTTCTTTTTCTTACACCAAACCATAGCTTTCTAAGACACAATTCTCAAGCCAACCGTCTGTTTGAGCTTTATTTTTAGAAACAGAAATGGTTACAAAATTATGAAAAATACATAAAGCACTGAAAAAAAAAATATAAAACAATTTTAGTTTAGAAATAAGCATACTGTAGATGACCTTCAAGGTCATTCTAATATTAGAACAGGAAGTTTTGCACGCATACAAATTGGAATCTAATCACTTAGCAGCCCCTTGTTTCATGCAATAACAGTAATCAATAAGACTGAAGAACAGACTCATGACTTCTCACTCCAATTCTAATTCCACTTAATTACAAAGTTTGAGTTAAGTCTGAGGCAGTTTTTGCCCTTAGCTCAGTTCTGCTCCAAAATGGAGGCCAACCTCATATGCTTTTCGTAAATTCAGAGGCTGAGAGCAAATACTTCTTCGCACCTGAGAGGATCTCTGCAATCATCATAAGTCAGTCAGGAGGGACATGTCTCTGGCCAGGCAGCATTCAAGGTAAGTCTTATTTTCAACAGTCCATGGTATCTCCTAGAAATTACTTCCAGGGGAAATCACTGCATTCTCATAGTGGAAAAAAAACTTTCCCTAAACATAAAAGGCTGGAGATTCTGCTTTGAAACAGCAAGAGAGGGGTTTAGCCTCCAGAGGGGTAGAGAGCTGAATCCTCTGCCCTTATTTCTTCAGGAACAAATGAAGGGGAAAAAGAAGGCTGCCATAGTTCTGAGCAGCAGAGACATCAGAATGTAGGCACTAAGCTGAAGCCTCTCTCGGGGACTGAATTTCTTGGACGAGCTTGATCAGACTTGGCTGAAGGTGCAGGAATGATGGACAGTAGGACACTAACTGTACCTCCTAACAGGCCCAAATGGCTGGTCGTGATGGGGGCACAGAACAAGTTTTGATAGAAGTCATTCTGCTTCAGGTGCAGGAAGCTGCTCTTGGAAGAATCCCTCTCCAGGACTGGTGGCCTTTTGCCAGGCCCAGGGGGAATGCCTAACTTCACAAAGACTAAAGGACTTCTGGCTGCTCTTCAGTATCAGTTTAAAAAAGAACATCCTGGGAGACACCCCTTGTGCCAGCCGTGAGTAGGGGCTCCCCTTCCCTCAGAAAATCATCATGTGCTGAGGCACTGCCGCAGCCCGATGCCTGCAGGCACCACCTTCCCAGCTCTGGGCAACCCCAGAGGTTCGTGTTTTAGCGAAGGTGCTGCTGTAACAGGTCTGGCTGTGGGCAAAGGACACAGAGCTCTGGTTAATTTGGTGCCACTCTGTTGGACCATTCTGTTGGGATTTTTTTTGTTTTTTAAAGTTCTTAAAATGCTACTCCTTTAATATTGCAGGAGCGGATTGCCTGGAGACCAGAGAATGAAGCAGACTGAACAGATTGACCATTCAGCCAGACCCGGGTTATCTCCTTTCATAACAGAAAAATACAAGAGGATGACTGACCAGTTCCCTTGAAGGTGGGATTCACCCCATAATAAAGGTAATATTATATGCTTTAGCTCTAACACAAGGCAGAGAGCACTTAAAGCCCAAGGAGCTGTAAGGTCATATTTGATTAAAAAGACAAGCTGTTCCTTAAGAAAATACCTGCTTCCCTACACCCTCTTATAAAGAAGCAAACACAACAATTCCTAAGATTACCAAAAAAGGGTGGTGTTTTAAAGCCAAAATTTTAAATGAAGAAATTAAAAATAAAAAGCAGACTTTCCTACAGTAAGTGGAGAGGTAGCTTAAGGCTGAACTACTGCTGTCACTGAGAATAGCAAAAAAATGTTCTAACTTATATCAGAAAGCAATCAAGAAGAACTGATGAGCATCCTGCCCTTCATGGAGTAATGTAAGTACAGGGCACAGCCCTGTGTGTCCCTGGACAGAAGCTGACAGAGGATGGGTTTTGTGAATTGTACAAGGTAGGAAAAAAATTCTTTCTTCAATATGTCAAATAGGCAGTGAAACACTGGAAAAAACATATACAATCTTCAACATATATAAAATACACATTCTGAGATGCAGACTTCCAATATACATAGAGTTACAGAGACACTGTTTTATAAAAATAATTCAAAATGCTTCATCATTTCTCCCCAGCCGTAGCCCATCAGTGTTTCTGGTTCAATTCCTGCCTCCACAATCCAGAATTAATTACACGAGCTTTTGGTTTTAACATATTAACCAAATACTTGGGTCTGGCGCATCCTTCTGCAGATAGAATATCCAGTGTAGAAAAGCCATCAACCTGTTTTAAAAATCCTTGTTCTGCGTCATTCCTAATTCACGGCGTACGTTTGCTCCCATTCAATTCCAACGTGAGAATAGCAGTACAGGAACCCAAGAACAGTCAGTGTCGCCCATGGCCAGCCTATAAATAGAAAGACAGACAATCCTCGTCACAATAATTAACGACTGCTTCGAGTATAAATACTCTTGGGATGACCAACCTATGATGCTTCTAATTAATTTTATTAGCAATTCAGTCTCATAAGTAAGTAGAGTGAACCCAGTAAATTTGAAAGGAGAAATCTGGATTGTTTGAGCTTCTGGGATGCTTCTCCCTGCAGCCCCAGTCTTTTCCATTTTCAGGGAACTGGATCAGGTTTATTCCCTCTCTGCACCACCCAAAAATGCTTGCTGAATAAAAGAGGTCTGCTTCAATCCTTTCCCTTTGCAGTGGGCTTGTCTATTGAGCAGATCCACAAATGAACCCTGACGCTTTAAGCTGGCTACGGAGCTTTCTAGGCACAAAGGGATGCATAGCCACAATGCAGGTTATTAAAAATCAGAACAAATCCAGTCACCTGTTCTGCTAAAAAAAGTCTGGGGAAATCTGATTAAGGCTGGTTTGGATACCCTGCAGCTGGGTGTAAAAATGATGTATGTCTACAGCTCTGTAAAAAACTCATGGGGTCAGACACTGTTGTGCCCATGCAGAACAGACAGCCCCATTTATCTGATGTGTTCCTGTTCGTCTTTTTAGTTAATAAGAAAAGAAATAATCTAACTCCTCTCATATATAAAACTTTTGCTGGGGAAATGACATGTTTTGTCATTATTTCAAATTCTAGTGAAAGTCACTGTCTTTTCACTTGAGCTTTTTACAGCTAAAGCAGCAAGGAGGAGGTCACAAGCCAAAAGGTCTATTGCTTTCCAGTGGAGTTGTAGATCACTTGAAAAACCTTTATCTGTAGACTTCTGAATCAGGTAAATGCTTTTGCTGTTCTTGATACCTTTCCTGGCACCTCTGTTCCCCTCTTCCGCCCTCCTCACCCCCTTAAAATTTATGAAATGTAGAGTTTATAGGCTGATAGCCCCAGCATTAGGCCCTGATGTTCTTCAGTGTGTTCCGTCTGTGAGAAGAGGGCAGGGGGTTCAAGGGGGTTTTGGTGGCTTTTTTATTGCTGTTGATGACATAGGAATTTTGGTTATGTGTAGGACTGGTTTTCTGCATGCCATCCTTGAACTACGAGCAGCTGCTTCTGAAAGAAGGGCTTCAGTGCTCCCTCTTGGGGAAAACTCTGGTCTCAAGTCACCTGCTGGCAGAAATAAGATTCCCCATTGGTCTGGAGAAGGGATGGAG